>LIEC01011794.1:0-89846 GCA_001925005.1 Drosera capensis
AATCTTCTATATACAATCAATACGTACAAAAGCGAAAAAAGAAGATGCAACAATTCATGCATATAATAGGGTGAAAGTTTCATCAAAGAAGTGATATAGAAAAGCATACTATAGTCCATATGATGCAATTTTCGCACTTCTATGGGTCTGATCATGACTCAAATGTAAATGAGTGTTGTCTCTGCTTCATCCAGTTCAAATAGCACTGCTCTTTCCTTTCTTCTAAGTCGAGATTCACTACAAGTTTGCTATTGCAGAGGTTCATCTCAGCACGACAAGCCGATCTTGCATTCAATTTGCCTCGAGCGTTGTGCAAGCCAGTGGAAAACTAACTAGCTTTTACACATTACTATCTGTATTTGTCTTTCAACTTACGCAAGTTTGCACTAAAAGTGCACATAAACCACAACAGTGCAGAGGCTAATTTTATTAGTCCAGGAAGCATCCCAATGATAATATCAGTAGACTTTTGTTAATCACAACAATTTCATCACAAAAATTGTGGAGAAACACCAAAAAGTGGCCTAATTTTTCCTAGCGCCCCTAATATGTGAGGAACTACAAGTATATACATCCTAGACAACATTCCATGTTTATCCAAGGCTGCAGTTCTGGTCATGAATAAGTAAGGCACCTCATCTCTGTCTTCTTTCGAGTGCATGAATAAGCTCCTCCCTGTTTCCATGCCGTGGTTGCAGCGTTGAGTTGTATAGACAGTGATCCTTATCAGATGAACATGTAGAACTGTAATGATCATGTTGGATTAAAATAAAAAATGAAATCTAATACCAGAAAGTCCAGGAAGATAGTACCTGCAGTGGCTTCATCTGGGATAATAGCAAAAACAATTTTTTTTAAGTTTCTGATGCTGCATCCGGCTGCTGCACATGTGTGGAGAATCCAAATCTGGAATTGGAAAACAAGAAATTATAGTGTATCATCTTGAAGCACATATAGCACATACAACGTCCTCGAGTGAGAGTAAACGTTCTCAGTGAGTCCTTCCATCATATGTTCCTCTCTTACTAATCTGCCAAGAATGCGAGACCATACAAGGACTTCTCAACTGCGATATCAGTATCGAGATGTTTCGTTGGTTATAGGTAATGGGGAGTTGTTAGCTACTTTTGTGATCCTTGGGGCTATTCAAGGGGCTCTCGTTAGTGTAAAGCTTCAATGTAAATTCAATGATGTCAGGATATTGCCGGAAAGTTGAATTTAGTAAATACGGAATTTCAACCTCAAAATCCAATTATTCAAACAGTCCACAACCAGCAAGCATCGAGGCAAAAATCAGAAATATACAAACTCCAAACTAAAGCTTAGAATTAAAAGTTAATTCCATTCCAAAAAGGTACCACCAAGAAAAGTTTATTCCACGAGGTATCGCTTTTACAAAAAAAAACAAAAAACACCCCATCTTTCCTAATTTGTCTTTTTTTTCATTGTTTTTTCCTTTAATTTCTCTCTTTCCATCATCGAACGTCATCGTCTCCTCATCTTCCATCATCATCATCTCCATCATCATCATCTTTATCTCCATCATCATCATCTTCGACAATCATATTCGATCATCATCATCTCCATAATTATCATCTTATACCATCATCATCGATGTGCGCTCCAGGAGACAGCAGAGACGAGGGATAAACTCTTAACACTCCATTCATTCACAAAATCCAAAACATGAACTGAATCATCATTCCTTCCCTCTCAGAACTGAATCTCACATTCACTCCTCTACCTCACATCAAACCCAAAATTCATTTTCACGATGTGAGATTCATTTTCTCATCCTCTCCCCTACCTCACATTAGACCAATCCACTCCTTCAATCCCCTCACACGTCGCTCGCGCTCAATCTCCCACTCAGGTGACGGATGCCTCTCATTCGAACAATCGAATTCAAGTGATCGAGTCTTTGATTTTTGATTATTGATGAGTTTGATTTGGATTTGTGTAGATTTGTGTTAGGGTTTTAGTGATGCGGCAGGAAAGGATAATGGTGGAGAGGAGTGTGGAGGGCAGTGTTAGAAATTTGAATAATTTCGAATCTCATCGGAATTAAAATTTTTTGGTGATATCTTCTTAAAATAAAATCTTTCAAGTGATGTTTTCTAAGAATTTTTTCGAATTAAAATTCGTCCATGCATTACCAAATTGGATTTCAAAATCTAAATTCATTTTCTTGATATACACATTTCCTCGTGAGAACAATAGGTAAAAATCTCTGCCGTGTGTTCTTCAAAAATACAGTATGTAAACCAATCCTACTTAATGATGCACGGAACACATTGCAATTCGAGTCATACCCTAAGAAAAAAAAAACATATTGCAATTTGAGGCTAGTCCACAAAAGCGATTTCAGGACAGGTTTGAAGCAAAATGGCTATAGTTTGATTGCAGTATTTCTTATAGAGTATACACAAGGTGGGTGAGATGACGAATAGCACAAGCTTGAAGACCAATAGAAAAGATTTGAAGAAAGCAACTATATTTAATCCTGCACTTGGTGAAGAAGTAGTTGAATCAGCAATATTTCTCATGAAAAACTTTTTTTTTGGGGGGGGGGGATCTTAATCCCCTGAACTACAAAACCATATTAGAAGCTGAGGTTATGACGGTCAATCACAGGAGGACTAAGTATGAACATATTAGATAGACCTAGGGAAAAGGCAAAAGGAAAAAAAAAAACACATTGAAATAATCAAATAGAAATCTTTTCAGGAGCAATCTTAGATTATGGCGAATAGAGTAGGGCTCTGGCAGTGCTGGTGATCTTCTTCGAGTGCTATTTATCCACAATAATTTCAAAGGCATTAACACACTGATGGTGTAAAAAGGGTTTGTGCGACAAAAGTAATGCTCCATATTTTCATAAATACACTATCCACCAGTAAATGTCCTTATTCTCAGAGCTTCCCCATGTGATTGGTCTAATGCTTCCTCGTTTTCTAATTATTTATTTGAAAGAAAGAACATTGCATGAAAGGGCATACCTGTGTAATGACATAAATAGCCTGCAGAACTCTAGCATAGTCTGTGTCAAGCATTAGTATCACAGCATCTACCAACAAAGTTCCTAACATCCTAAATTACAAGTACACTCCTAAATCGAATCTTAAGCAAGTAGATGATATTTGGAAGAAAATACTAAAATATTTGCATCTATTATAAATATACAATTGCAAGGGGTGCTTTTAGTTGGCCATATGTCTTCGTTTTTTACTATTTCTTCCACTTTCTTCATTGCCTTGGTTAGAAGTGAGACTGTAAGGCCTCAAAGATGATGATGCGGATGAGAGAAACTAGCAAACAATGCTACAGAAATCAACCGAACAAGAATAGACATAATTGCAAGAAAATAAATATGTAAATGTTCCTTACAATGGACCAGGGAATGATGACAAGCTCCGCAAACCCAAAAACCGTGTAGCAATTCTGGCAAGTCCCTGTGCAATAAGAAAACTTATCGAAGTTAGACATATGAAAGGAACCTTCACCCAGTTGCTACAACTGTTTCCCCAAAAAAAGCTTTCTCTGATGTAGTATCAGACAAGGTGAAGCGTATATCCTTAAGCATACAACCAGCAAAGGGTGAAAAGAGACAGAAAGAAAGAGGGGAAATGTACCTTTCGTGCAGCTAGTAAATCGATTTGTTTCTCCAAGTTAATAGAAGCTAACTGCCCAGCCTGAACAAGATAAAAGAAAAGAAAAAAGAAGAGTCAAAAGCAACACAGAGTCGAAAGATAGGCAGAAAAATATTATACAAAGCGATGATTATTACTCCTCGTGATGGAATTACTAGCAGTTAAGCAATAACTACGAGTCAGGAGATAAGTTTTTCCATGGTTCTAGAATAACCCTGAGGATGATTGCATCAGTTAGTGTGAACAACAAAAAAATATTGAATAAATTCATCTCAATATGCCGCAACACAAACCTTTCTGACTAATTCTTTCTCAATCTCACCCTTTGCTTCATCTTGCTTGAGAATTCTCTCAAGACCTGCAACAACAGATCTCTGTTACATGAATAGATGAGAAATTGACTGATTACATAATTCAAACTAACCTTGTTTTTTCTTACCGCATTGGACATCTTCAGAAAGGCAAATGCGTGACCACCCTGAACAAAATGCAACTCTGACAGTTAATCTATAAGAAGAAATATTTTGAAGCTAAAAAAATGAAAAAGAAGAAGCAGCATGCACTTAGCGGAAGATGCAATACTTTCATAAGCATAGATTGCAACTCGGCAGTCCCAACTCTCAAAGCAGCAGCATCTCCCTTCGACTGACTTACGTTCACAGAAAGAGCAAAAAGCATTGGTAGTTTAAGAATCAAAATGGAAAAAATACAAGTGAACAACCAAGCTTAATCAAACACCTAAGCCCAAGGGACAGAGAGGCTGCTAAGGAAGCAGCCAAAAAGCTCTCGCAGAAGGACATTGACATGATGACAGAGAGTTTTCTGTGATTCAAATAGTGTTCTTAAGCCTCCTACTAAAAATAATCTACATGGAGTTTGATCCCTTATACATGCACATCTAATTTAATGACAATATAAAATATCCTTTTATTTCTTCACCAAATCAGGAGTAGTTCACAATAAAATGCAAAATTTTACTTTCAGATTAGGGGATAAAAAGGACAGAAAACAGTATTGGAATGTCATAACTTAAGCAGATTCATCAAGAAAGAAATGAACAAATATCTCCCCTTCTAGATCCTCGGTAGGCAACTTGAAGCAAAAAAGGAACATTCAATTTTTTTCTCACGTCAAGCAACACATTCCTATAAGAGGGCCTCCAACCCCTGTCATATGAACAAACAGATTTAGGTTACAGACTTTGGAATGCACAATAATACTGACATTACGGTTCAGAAGAAAGTTCCACATTAATTCAGAAAAAAACTCCAAATGAGCCTAACCCATTGGACGACAGAGGAAACAACAAATTAAAAAGAGAACATCAACTGTGAAAAACGAAGGTTTCGATCATACCTCAGTGTCGAACGAGCGTCAGCAGCAAGAAACAGGAACCGTGACTCAAGAGCTTCAATAAAGTTATCATGCTCTTGAAGGTCCTCTTCGATCATTATATGGTCAAATTCAGCTCCACCCCAAATTGACTTGATCAAAGGACTGAAGTAGCTGAATAATCACATACACATAGCATTGCCATAAAAATCTGTTCTCACTAGCAAAAAAACAAAATCATCTTCACCTATACCAATCATCTGATCTCTAGATTACTAATAACAATGTTCCTTCATAGACATCACCACCGACAATGAAACTCGCTTATTATGATCAAGGCAGTCCCATACTCTGCTAACATATTCAAGAGGAATTCCATTGGCAGTGTTTTTATAATTGTTGCCAAGGAACTTTCTCTCTCATCTGTTGATTTTGGGTATCCATGAACAAATAACACATCAGTAACATTCAAACGAGAACTTTCAAACAATAGCCTAAAAATGACCGCCACCATCACTTCTTCTGTCTATTCAAATCATTCTCACTCACTCTGAACTCATGAACCAAAGTGTCCATTTCAAGATCATATTGAGCTGATTCGCAAATTGAACTTTTAATGTACATCTATATATGCTAATTGAAAACATAGTACGCTTAAACAAAATAATAAATCGAATATGCATTCAAAAAATCTAGCATGTCTGTGTCATTGATATTCGAAGAGTTACAGACCTTTGTCTTGGAGAGTGGTTTAATGATGAACCTGAATAAAAGCTCTCTCTTTGTGGCTGGAGTCGCTGAAGAGAAAAAACAAGAGCTCCTTGAAGCGCTACACATTAGCAGAGGTTTTCTCCCATTCAGGTATCTTGGTGTTACCCTTGCAGCTCAAAGGCTTAACATTAGACTCTATAAGGGCTTGATTGAGAAGATCACTCTTAGAATCTCCACTTGGAATGCATTTTATTTGAGTTATGCATGGCGTATTCAGTTAATTAAGAGTGTTCTCCTTGATGTTCATGCTTTTTGGGCTCAAGTTTTCTATTTTCCGAAAGCTGTCATTGAGGATATAGAAAAAAAGTGTAGGTGCTTTCTTTGGTCTGGTAGTACTACTGAGTCTTATAAAGCATCTGTGGTATGGCATGATGTGTGCAAGGAAAAAATGGAGGGAGAAATAGGCATTAAACAACTGAGCAAGTGGAATGTAGCCTTGCTCTTTAAGTGTGGGTTATTGAGATGGAATCTGATAGATTATAGATTAAATGGCTTAATGAGTATTACTTGAAGCATACCTCTTTGTGGGAATGTGTTCGAAAATCTGGTATGGGTTGGATATGGAGTAATCTCTTGAAAGCTAGAGATATGGTCATGGGGGCTGCTTCTGTTAAGCATCGGGATGACTGGAGAGCTAAGAGTTATTCTGGATGAGATGCTTATTCCTGCTGTCATCTATGAGATCTGGAGTTGTCGTATAGATTGATATTCTAGCAAGACCGTACGAAGGTGGAGGTAGCCATCCTGAATATATGGAGAGTTGTTAAATCTGGTGATTGCCACGCATAGTTCTTACTTGTATTGTTTTCCTGGTGTTGCGAATATGTATAGGGAGCTGTGCTGCTTATGCCCTACATTATAACATCTGAACTACTTTTGCATTGTCCTGGATGTTTGCTCTTGTTTCTCACAAAGGACTTTGGTCTAGTGGGCTTAGAGTATTCATTCGTGGCAATGAGCTAGTATTCGGATTCATGTTGGCATATGGCGTGTATGATGTTGCATGGAATTTTTGTCATTTTTCTACATGATTAGTGAAATAAAAGATCTGATTTCCGTGTTTAAAAAAAAGAAAAAGAAAAAGAAAGAAATCTAGTGTGTCTATCTAAACAAAAAATACTATATCTAAGAAGAACTAGTGCGTCTATATAAAATCTAGTATGTCTATGCAAAATGTAATATGTCTATGTAAAATTTAATACGTCAAAATTGGTATGTTAAGTAAAAGATGATCAATCATGGGTTATGATAATCTAGAAAGACTTACTAGTTCAAGTGTATTTATAATGTTTTTGACTTTTAGATATTGTCGAGACAGAGTTTGACTCGCGTCGTGTGAAGATCAAATGTAACATTTTATAAATTTATTATCAAACATTAATGATTATTTGGATTACGTATTTTAAATGAATACATATTATACGACGATTATATATAATTTAATATGAAATGATATTATATATACATATGTATAAAATAATATAAAATACGTCGAAGTTATAAAAATTATGGGATAGAGGGAGTATAGAAATGTTTTTTCTTTACATAAGAATTGGATACTGAAAAATTTACTTAATACCAAAAATTGATGAGAGAATTACGAATTGATGTCATAAAAAGATTTTTATTATCAATTGATGTACCATTTTTTTAAAATTATCAATCAATCACAAAAAATATACTCATCCAACTTTACCCTTCTATTTCTAAAAGGAAATAAATTTACATCAAATCAAATTACAATCATTATTACATAAATCCCTAAACCTAACCGTAATTATTTGTTTTTTTAAATCATCAGTTCAAGACATCATCGTTGTTATCGCTATCTGAGATAACAATGCACATATTTTTTGAACAGTGCATTTGCAATGAACTATTCAGTACGCACTGTTGCCAACAGTACGGACAAAAGCCAATCACATCACTCATCCCATCTACATAATGCACATGTGGATAGATTCAGTGCGCATATACGATGATTGCAACATTGATCTCTACTCGATCGATCTACCAAATCTCGACACGAAAGCAAAGTGCAAAATGGGTGTCATCATTTTCGGACGCACTGTTGCAAACAATACCTCTCTCGAAGCCAAAACCCCTCGAATTACTTGACCCAGACCCGGATCCGGCATGCCCCGACTCTCGTCAACCTTCCCCAACGTCGGAAAACGCCAATGCCGATTGACTTCGGCCATCCACGTACGACGACGACGACCTACGCTCGGCGACGATTCACCTCGCACACACCCGCACCTTCCCCGATCCTCCTTGTCCTTTCTTCGACAACGTCTGACCTCATCGGAGGCGTCCCAGCAACCAATGGCTGATTTTTAATCTTCGTCGACAATAGTGATGGTGATGAGTTGCGTTGAGAAGGAGAAGAAGATTTGGGGATTGAGCGGCTAGGGTTTTGATTTTGGGATTTGGGGAAAATACGGTGAGCTAAATTTGGGATTTGTAACTAGTGGAAAGGAAACGAAATTAGAGATGGATGCGTAGGAGAGGAATGAATGATTTGATGTAAACACTAATTTAGGATAGTATATATGATTTAAGGATAAATTAGATAAAAATAATTTAAAAAAAAAATAAATTAATCTGTAACAAAAAGAGTTTCACTCATCCATTCGTACTTAGAAAAATAAAAAGCACAATTCCATCTAATTTTCACAAAATTGATAATATAATGAATAATAAACTGAAAAGAAAAAATCCAAAAAATATTTTTATTATATTATTATATTAAAACAATACATGACAAAATAAATTATTCTATCCGTCTCATTAAAATTATGATGTTTGTGTAAAAACAACTCCACCTATGAGCTCTCATTTAAATTGTCATTTCAATATTTTGACATCATAAATGACAATTAGAAAGAAAATAATATTATATTCTATATTCATTGTTGTTATTTTTATTATCAAAAAATAAAAAAAGTCAATAAAATTTTAAGTTTCATGGATGCAATATATATGACAATGCTAATTTTGAGAACAAAGTTTTCCTGGGTGGTGAATTTGTGTTGATGTTGACATAGGATAATGTTATATCTGTTATCAAATTTGAGAATAGAAATGACAATGTCATTTTTTAATAAATGGATTTGACAGGGAGGTGTAGGTTTTGTTGTGGTAGAGTTGCTATGAGGAATTAAGTTATACATATTATATTATGTAAATTAAATTATTATAAAATATAAATAATAATTTGAACTTCCTGTATAAAACAAAAAAAAGATAATGTATGTAAATTATAATAACATAATTATTTTACATTATTAATATAACTAACGAAATTTATAAAAATATATATTGAATAGTATAATGATTATGTAAGAATAAATCCAATAATAGAGTTATTTTTACAAGCTATAGATATATTATATATATAAATATTATTAATTATTCTTAAATTGTATTGTTTTTTCAAAGATATCGTGCTATATTTTACTATTGATAATGGTCAAGAAAGTGCCATGCATGGTCTATTGAGTATGCGTTTTTGTTTTTTGTTTGTAAAATTGATATGTGTAAATTAATTGTTAGTTGTATTTTTCTTTTGTAATTATCAACAGTGATACACCTTTTATTTTTTTACGAAATGATCATTTTTTCGAAAAATTCCCAAGATCCTCCCTGATTTTCCCCTTTGTTTGATAGGGGTGATCTTTCTATTTCCTCTTCCAATTTCCTTTACTTATGGTAAGAAACATTAAACCGAGATTTGCTATTATAATCTTTCGCTCATGCTCATCTAGTAGATTAGGTTATCGTGTACTGATTGGAATCCACAGCCCTCATACAAGAATAATAAGAATTACGCTGTCGTTGGTTTCTCGCTGATTTCAGCGAAGACGACAAAGCTGTGAGAGGAAATGGCATTGACGCGGGGACAGTGGGGACGGAGATGCCGAGGAGGAAATCGATGGTGGCAAGGTTTGGGAAGGGGAGGAGGGAGGAAGAGGAGGATACGAGGAGCAGAGGGAGTTGACAGAGAGCTGGTGGAGATGGTCGGGGAGAGAGAGGATGGTGTACGTGAGAAAAGCCAATCCATTGGAAGAAAATATTATGAATTCATGGGGCTGGATGGTAGCAATAACAGGATATATATTCCCTCAAAAATTATAATATTTTAATTCGAATAATATATATATATATATATATATTTAAATTTATATTAAATAATATTAAAAATATAATTTATTATAGTTATTGCATATATTGTAATTAATTTCATCTTATCAAAATATAAGATATTATAATAAAACAAGTGTTGTAAATTTTATAGAAGCGAAAGATTAATAAATACATTAATCTTATTCTAACATTACAATTTTAATATGATGAAAAAATATACTCCTTCGTCTCCAAAAAGTACAATTGATTTACCTTATATGATAATTTATGTATGTGTTATTTTTTATTATAATTTTTTTTTCATTGGGAACTTTTGAACAATTCATCCAAAACAAGTAAAAGTAAAGATAAATTGTGTAAAAATCTATAATGAAATTTTTACTTATGTTTTAGTTTCATTTCAATTTGTGAGTTATAAATAATGATTTTGTAAATCGAATATCATACTCATATCTACTGTAATTTCAGACTATGAATTATAAATATTGAAATAGGGATCAAAATGTAAAAAAAAATTTATTGGGGTGTTTTGAACAATTCATCCAAGTAAAAAATAAGAATAGATTTATGTGTATTTTTGTAAAAAAAACATTTCTTAATAAAATAATATTATAATAATTTAATAATTTTTTTAATTTTTTTTTAGGAGTAAGAGTATTATCAGTGAATTAGACTTCTAATTTCATTTTCCCCATTCCACACATTGTCATTTATGACAATAATGACCAACTCCCATGACCATCATCTCCATCTTTCCTTCAACCCCCAATTCTCTCTCCTCTCTCTTCAACGCATCAGCCAAGAACCCTAATTTCACCACCGCTCTCCCATTCTCCGGTGAGTCCTCATCCTTTCTATCTCTAAGCATCATTTTCACATACCCTTTTGATCCAATTTTCGATCTACGCTTTGACATTTTCAAATCAATGCTCTCATTTCCATATGAGAAATGCCCAGATCCCGTTTTGGGACATAGAAATTGGGGGTGGTTTTGGGGGGATATGGTTGAATGTGAGGGAATATTGGTTGAAATATGGGATCTTTGGGGGGATTTGTGGTAATGGGTATGTGTGGATTTGTTGATTTGTTGTTGGATTTTGACTTTTGTGAGCTGGAATTAATGTTGTGTTTGGGGATTTTGGTGGGTTTGGGAGTTGCAAGGTTTGATTTTGTGAAATGGGGTTGTCGAATTTTGTGTGATTGATGAGCTTTTTGTTGTCGGTTTTGGTTTTGTGTGTTTTGGGTGTTTTGTGTGTGCTTCAGAATGAAAGATGGATGGTGAAGGTGGTCTGAATCTACAAAACTGGGGTTCGTATCCGCCAATGATGAAATCCCACAATCAGATTCCTCTACAGCTCATGCCAACCATGGACCGCAAGCCGTTTCTTGAAGGCAGAGAGTCCTCGTTCATGGCTAGCATGACAGCGGGGTTTCATAGGGATTGCGGGACTCCTGCCTCACATTACCAGATGGATTACATGAGGGATTGGATTGCGAGGGAACCTAATGGGTTCTCGAGCAATGGGTTTTCTGGAAATCATGGATATTCTGTCCCAACAGATTCTTCTTCGACTATTCAACATCAGCCTGTGCAGTTGATCCGCCAGCCGGATTCTTCTAGTGAGGAGAGGATGGTTCGGACGGATGGGCTCACTGCTGAAAGCAGCAATGGCCCTGCTAAGAAGAGGTCAGCCGGAAAGCCTGAGAAGGCTCCCAAAGCAAAGAAACCTAAAAAGGCCCCTAATGGGGCGAAGGAAGGAGGCGGTGCGTCTGTTCATCGAGCTAAGGCCCCGAAGAAACCTGCTGAGGTTGTAATAAATGGGATTGATATGGACATTTGCAGCATTCCCATACCTGTTTGTTCGTGCACCGGAGCCCCTCAGCAATGTTACCGTTGGGGCTCCGGAGGATGGCAGTCTGCTTGTTGTACCACCGGTATGTCAATGTATCCACTGCCGATGAGTACAAAGCGGCGTGGTGCAAGGATTGCTGGAAGAAAAATGAGTCTTGGAGCCTTTAAAAAGGTATTGGAGAAGCTGTCAGCTGAAGGTTATAACTTCTCTTCTAACCCCATTGATCTGAGGACTCACTGGGCAAAGCACGGCACCAACAAGTTTGTTACCATCAGGTAGATGTACACTTCCGGATTCCACAAGAGGCCTCGAAATGGGTTTGGCCTGCTGCTCATGTACATATATGTATGTGGCCTGAAACTGAGGTCCCGTCGATGGGTCTGTTGTCCATGAACTTACTTTCTCGCAACTTGTTCTACGTTCGGGATATCGGACATGTTGTTTGATTCTCTTTCCTGTTGTAGTTTTAGGATCACCACTGATGTATGGCTGCCTGGCTAGGAAGGTAGTGGATGTGATTCTATTTATTTCTTTTATTTCAGTATCTATGTTCTACTTGGCAGTCCATGTTTAACAGCCATTTATCATCGAGTTGTTGCTTTGTAGGATTTGCTTGTATCTGTATTCTGTACTATCGGAGGTAAAAAATTATGGTTCATCCTTGCAAGTCTAATGCTTTCAGGATTTTGAAGTAATCATTTTCTGGATCGGGTATAGACCTGTGTTGTGCTGTCGTGGGTTTCAGCTTTCCTGACCTGAGATGTCTATTGCTTCTTATGGTCAAGGAATCTATTGAATCTGTTGCCATGTGTGGTGCACTGAATCTAATTGTCACAGATATATAAACGTCAGCTTCAGTATCCTATTCAACCATGCTCAGGTAACATTCTCGCTAGCTACATATTTCACCTCTTTATCCTTTTTTAATCTTCTTCATTTTATTCCTCTACATTATCCACCTGTTTCTTTTTTTTTTTTTTTAATGATTTTTGAAAAATCTGGATTTGTGATCAAAAGAGCGCGACTAGCGATGAAGAATTACCTGGTTGTTTGAAGGTACTTTATATGTCCTCCCGTCAATTTTATTGTAATATGCATTATGTGTGATGCCAAATCTGCCCATACTGAGCCTTTTTAGCAAAAGCATTGATATATTCTTTCAACAAGTGTGATTGAAGACATATCTATGACATGATTTAGGAGTAGCGAAAGATCTTACAGTATATGAGATGAGAGCGTGGGGTTATTGTGGTGGTTATCCTGTTGGTTAGTTTGTATAGATTTGGTTTGAAAGTTATTTTCTATCTGATTGCTGTACTAATGTAATGGAATTGAAAAGTTCCATATTTACCTACATCAGCATTGTAGTGAGAGTTATCAATGATACCTGCTGGAATTGCATTTAGGGAAGCAAGAACTTTATTCATCTGATGCATGATTATAGTGTGAACATCTCGTAGTATCTTTTAGTTGATTGTGTGGTCGTATTTTCATATTTTCACTCTAGGAATTCTTGCATGATTGTCCTCTCAATTTCTTGTTTGTAGGCTATGAACTTGAATAGAGTGACTGGATTCCGTTTAGTTTCAGACGGTATCCTATCCGTTCCTATGTAGGTTTATCTCGCTCTGCGCTCACCCCCTTGATGAGATAAAGACTTCGTTTGTTATTGTCTATCTTCCTGTTCAGGTTTCCAGTTCATTGTGGCATGCTATCTCTTGTTTCTTGTGTGTCTGCAAGATCAAAGTTTGACATTGCTTGCTTGCGGAAGCGTATTCATTTCAGATCATCTATAAGCAATAGAAATGCAGCAGTGAATAATAACTACATGGAGGTGTCTTGCCAATTGAGTTTCGTACGTGTTCTCGTTCCTACAGTCCCTTTCAGATTATTGTTGTCTAGAGTTGCTATAGTAAGTCGCTTCTTTGTGGTAGAGTATTATGGTGCAGAGTTTCTCAGGCAACAGGTTTAATGCCCCCGTGAAGGGAGTTATTAGCTCAGAGGTCAGTGTTAGTTGCAAGTCATGATCCCTTTGTGAAGGGTCTAGGAATCTCTCTTATATCTCTACCTCGGCCTTTTTGGAGGTAGAGAGGTCGAGCTAAGAGGTGCATAATTATCGTTTTCTGGTATTCGAGTGCTGGCTAGGGCAATGACTCGGCTTCTCTATGCTTGATGATAGCATTCTTATTGCCTATTTGCCTCTATGCTCAACTACAATTGTAAACTTGACTGTCTTGTGCCCGGTTTCTTGTTTACTATAGCTGAATAGCAATGCTTTCTTCGTCTTACAGGTTTTGTTTGATTCTCCAGCAGTATATTCTTGCTTTAACACCATTTTACAGTGAAAATATCGAGGAAACACATGAAAACCTCGATAGGGACATGGAAAAAAGTTTATGATAGAGTCGATTATCGGATGATTCATAGAGAAACCCAAGAAACAAACAATTATATGAATATGAACAAATTCTAGGGAAGATAGTTAGAACTCTATTCCATGAACTAACTCGTAAAAGGTTCTACCAAATAAACTCTCGGCCCAATGAAGAACTAAAATTGCAATGTATTGCAATGTATAGTTCGGTTTTCCATCATCTGAGACTGACTCTTTATATGAAACAGGAATCTCAGACCTTTCGGGGCGTCCATACGTCGTCAAACTAGCACACTTGGCATCGTAATTTGGCCCCGAAATACTCAAAGGCACCCATACGTCGTCAAACTAGCACACTTGGCATCGTAATTTGGCCCCGAAATACTCAAAGGCACCTTCACATCATATCTCACGTACTCTCCAAACTCTTTCACCCTGTCCGGCACCCGAATAGATTAATTAACAACCTCAAACTCCGCGTGAAAATCTCTGCGCCTGCTGTCTTGGGACCAGAAGCTCTCGAGACTCACCATTGTGTGACCCTCGATCCTTAGCGACACATTACGAGAGTTGGCATCAGTCAAGCACGTCATGTTTTCTTGGAGCTGCCTACCGTCGTAATAGAGCCTGGCATGGATCATCTGGTCCTTAGTTGAATCGACAGCACTCTTTGGGGTCTCATAGTTGAGTATGAAATCATACTTGAGCAAACTGTTGTTTCTCAGGTACCAGAACTCAGCGAGGGACGTGCCATTGATAACGATCCCATCTCGACTTGTTGACATGACAATCAATGGCGTCGACAAAGAAGACACAGACGATCCCTATGAAGCTGAATAAGAAGGTGATACAGCAACCAAAAGAAGCCATTGAGAAGTTGAGAAGCATATGGAGGAACTGATCTGTGTTTGATGGGGTTTGGAAAAGAGAGAAAATCTCTGTTCTGGTTAGTGTTTTCTTTTCTTTTTTTTCAATAAACCGTTCTGGTAAGTTATTAAAAAGAAAAACAGAAAAGGAAAAAGAAAAGAATATTGCTTTAAGAAATTTTCAGGAGATATAAAATGTTTAAAAGTGTTTGAACTTTGAAGAGTAGATACATCGTGCAGATCGAAACACCAATGTTTCAATTCACAAACAGTCCCTCTAACAATTTTAACTTGGAAAAATCTACTCATTTATTAGAAAATGTTATCGTTAAGAAAGGTTCGTCTAGTGAAAAGCAATCCTTCCCTTAACTAATCACGGATTCGACCTGTGTCAGAGGTATAGGCTGCAAAAAATATCGATCGAAAGAAAGAGTCAAATCAACAAGACAATTCTACGTACCGAATCTCGGCTTTAAACTACAATTTCTAGTCCCAGAATATCTGATGAAATTCTTCTATGCTTCTTGTGATCATCTTGTTCTGTTTTGAAAATCATGCTTGTTTAACCACTGTGTAATACCACCCTGTGATATAGTGTCTTTGATCAGGCTATCCATCCTTATTGTACTATCATTATTGTCACACAAGAAGGTCATGTAAAGTAAGGTTCATTCGTTCCACGACTCAAGTCAAAGCTCAGCTCAACTATCCTTGGGATGATTTTGGGACAAAGGGAGATAGGTTTCTGCTTGAGGTGCTAACGTTATAGCATAGTATAATAGATGATTCTTCCTGTTGGAATTTCAGTTTTCTGTTCCTGTCAAGATTCTGTGTGTATAGTGTGCTGGTATAAGTTGGTGGTGTATGCAACAGAATCCAGTTGAGAAATTCAGGTTGATTATAATACCAGTAATTGTTTCTCCGCCTCTTGTGAAAAGATCTGAGTTATGATAAGAGGAAAATCCACGAGGATACAAACATGCCTACTGGATTTTCTCATCTGTTCTAGTTCCTATTTTCTCCTAGCGGTCATTGTTGGCCGAAGGCCAAGAAAAATAATGTCGCGGGATAAAGCTCAAGACTTTTCGTCATATGTTCGTTGTATTTCAATATCATTTGGACGTGCCAGTGGCTTCACTGCTCTATGCTTACAAAAGTTTTAAACTACAATCAAGAACATGACTATCTAGTGCCAGATCCCATGTTTATAATTCGAGCGCACTCTGTATCAATAAAAGATTATGCCTTTTTCGCTTAAATATATCACTCCAGTTAACTAAGTATCAAGACCTGAAAGTATATTACAACAAGATAGAAAAAACTTATGATAAAGTCAAATAACTGATAATCCCCAGTGCGAATAGCCCTAAACAAAAGATGACATGAAAACCGCGCCTATTCTAAATAATTGTTTCCAAAACCTAGTTTCTAAACAGTTCCGGCTCAGAATTTCTGAGGCGGCCGTACACCGTAATACTTACACTTAGTTTGTGTAATACACTCCCCGAAAGAAACCAACGGCACCTTCAGATCACATATCACGTACCCTCTGAACTCGCCAGCACTACAAGGAACCCAACTCATGTAGAACACAACCTGCACGTCAAAAAACTGGTTGCCACTGTCTCCTGACCACATGTCTTCGTGGCTCATCGCGGTGTCACCCTCGATCCTCACAGACCCAGTAGGAGAGTAGCCGCCAGCCACATATTTCGCAATATCGTTGAGCTGTTTTCCACCATAATATGCCCTGAAACCAACCTTCTGGCACGCAGTCATGTCAATGGCGTTCTTCTCGAACTAGTAGTCCACCGTGAGATCATTGGATTGAACGGATAACTAAGCACTACAGGGTGAACAACCCATCGGCTTAAACTTTTGTGTTTGCAGTTGGATCCACTCCACATATGTATTCTATTCAGACCCGATTTGGACGTGAAGTGCAAGCTAAAAGTTTGTTATAGGGCTTTGAATAAGTCTCTGCAGCAAGTTGCATTAGAATAATTTTGAGAAGAGCCCTTGGATCAATCAATTTCAAGAGATTGAGTTCCAAGTTTAAACATCTTTTTGAAACTCACAATTGAATTATCAAATCAGTTTCTGATCAATCGAGAACTTACACTTGAATTATCAAATCAAGTTTCTGACCAACTGAGAAATACTCATTCACCCAACACAGGATAACTACAATATAACATTTTCAAACGGATTCTTTACACAGTACTGTTGTTATCTTTTTCTTCCCACTTTTCAACCCAAAACAAATTACACAAAAATTAAACTTGCTTATCTTCAACAATTGTTTCCAGGAACAAAATCAAGGCGGAGTTATATGCAGTTTTATCCCTGGTATACATTCGTGACAAGATGACTATCTTATTCCTGAGGTGTGGAACCCCTCTTCATTAACAACCCTGTTAACTAGAAATTCATCACCGTGTGTAAGTACACTGAACTCCGGATAAAGTGATGAATACCTAATTATTCACAAAATGCACATAACACTCTTTTGCAATTAGGAATATGTAGGAAGATTATCCGTAAATTTGCCTGCCTTCGGAATCAGCTCATGCACTCGGCCATGGAAATACATTCCGTACATGAAAGTAGATTAATGACTATCCGGCTTGAAAACCAAGAAACAACTGGAGCTTCCTGGGGAGCATGTCTCAAGATCCGTAGACAGGCTTCTGTCCGCTGCTCAGCCAGTCCTTCTCTAGAAGCACTTCTGTGTCACTCCTTGGCAAAGTTTGACTCATATAGGCAGATGATTGCTTAAACGGACGATCAAACTAAGTTTGAGAGGGAAAAGAACTTCTCAAGATATGAACATTGCAAAATATATGACTTACAAAATAAATGAGCCAACGAGTTAATAATTATCATAAAATTAAAAACCAAGTTACTAAATTGTCTAAACAGGTAAGTTCTTTGGATTCAGAATTTCTGAGGCACCATGAGATTACACATCACGTACCCTCCAAATTCCTCAACACTAAGGAATCCAAGTGACTTAAAACACCACCTTGATCGCAAAAATCCCATTAGCCGTTTCGTTTTGATACTCAACACCAGGCCATTGCCCGGCTGGTATCGTCACCGCCTGCCCCTGGATCTTCACAGAGCCATCCTGTGCACTGGTATCGGCTAAGTATGCGGGTTTGTCATTGAGGAACTGCCCACCATAGAACGCTCTGACTCGGATGATCCTGCATCGTGACAGGTCCAGTGTCTCCTTCGGGGACGTATAGCTGATGGTAAGATCGTACTCGAGTTTGGTGTCGTTGGCTGAGAGCGTGAACTTGTCTAGGGATGCACTTGTAACGCGCAGGCTCGTAGCTTCATAACTGGAATTATCACGTCCCACATGTCATTATTGATCTTTTGGAACTCTAACCATAGTAGTATCAACAGTGTCGTCACACCAGCAACGGCATGGAAGATTCGCCATAGATCTCGACAGCCAAGCTTCTCAGCCATTGTGATCTGCGATCAACTCCGTAGTGCAGAAGTGTAAGTTTGTTATAGGGTTTTGAACAAGTCTCCTCAGGCAAATACATGAGAATAAATGCGAACTCAACCAAAAAAAAAATTGAGATATGATTGATTTCCAATTTGATAGATCTTGTAGAAACTTGCGTGCATTTTCCTGTATTATCAAATTCATTTCCAAACAAAGCGAGAAAGATTCGTTCTCAAATTTTGAAGACTCATCCCAGGATAACTGGCTAACTAATGCTTACCATATGGAAAATGAGCTCAGTGTGTATAGTATCAAAATTGCAAAGATATGTTAGACGACACAGATGAATGGTTCATTTTTAAAAATAGCAACTTAATTTCAACCCTTCATGTTGTATGAAACCATCCCTTGATCAATGACACAAATAGTTCTTCGTTGTGTAAATTTTCTAGTCGCCTAGATTAGATTACCAGGAGTTCACAACCATGTGTAAGTACACCGAACTCCAGATAAAAGATGAATTCACATGATACACTCGACTCATTTGCAATTAGAATTCCTAGCAAAACTTGCAATCATATACAAGAACATGAAGGAAGATGATCCCTAGTTTTACTTGCCGTCACATACCCTCTGATCTCAACACATATAACAGTTACGAGTCAGTTCCTGTAATCTGCCGTGAAAATACATTCCATACAGAAAAAGAACACTAACGACTATCCGGCTTGAAACCCAAGAAACAACTGAAGTTTCCGGGCGAGGACATCATGAGATCCGTAGATCGGCTTCTCTCCGCTACTCAGCCAATCCTTCTCCAGAAGCCCTTCCTTGGCACTTCTCAGCATTTCTTCATGGAACTCAGCCACGATGTGGTAGATGGAGATCTTGAAGACGTCTGCCAAGGAGTACGCCTTTGAGTGACTGGGGCTGTCCCTCTTCTTGCTCGATGTAGTTGTTATCTCTCTCCAGCCTGAGCTGGTCGTGGCCCATCTGATGCCAGCAGGACCTGACATGTAGTTCGGGGATTGCAGGGCTGTCTTCTTCCCCATGAATGTTTCAGAGACGAGTAGGCAAGATAACAGGGTTGACAGAACAGCCGCGTGGCTGCCGGACAGCTGGGCGACCCCGAAACGATCCTCCTTGTGAGAGTGTGCCATCAGTGCGGCAGCTGCTTGAGCACACCAAGAGTAAAGCTGCAAATCAATAAATGAAGATTGTCAAGGTTTAGGTACTCAGAAACTATGGATATGCCAAAATGGACTTTTTCATGAGTAGCTGTTTTGATTAGGAAAACTTGCATTGGGTGAGCATCTGGTACCTGAAAGTCGTTTAATGTTTCCAGGATCTCAGAGTTTCGTCTTATGTCATCTGGTGAGCACAACTGTTTGGAAATGCTGCTAGTAGAACCCGTCAATTCTTCTGACATCTTGGAAGCCAACTGGTTCAACGGCCTCAAAAGCGCCTCGATGATTCTCTTGTAAGTCTCCCCTGTATCTTCGAAGAAGGCAGCACGCTTCCATGTGTCTATATTGCTTCCACAGATCATGTACAGATCAAGATAGGCAAGATATTGGAGCAAAGATCTTGGAGGACTTTCCTCCAAAGCAGCAAGGAGTGGTTCTGTAGGATTTGTTTCTGCCGCAGCTGATCCTTTTGGCGGTGCAAATGTGAATCGCTTTGTATGTAGCACCTATCTAGCAACTAGAAGGCATCAGTGACATGATAAATGTCTGGAAATGATAACTATAAAGTGGGGAAAAAATCAGATGCGAGAAAAACAGAGTAACAGGAAGCATTGCTTAGAAAATGGTATCAGAAAGCACAATAAATAGTAAGGGAAAAAAAACTAAAAGAATCTGTTAACAGGATAATTGTTTCTCAAAAAAAACCTGTTCATTGCTTTGTCTCTAGCTGCTACTCGAAAACACCTAAAGTACTCGTGCTTCTATCCACAATAGTGCTAAATTGAAGACCAGCTATCTATCAACGTTATAAAGAAAGTTATTCATAAGTCATAAGTCACAACACATACCCGTTCCCGGATGACCAGACCAGTGTGATTTCAATGCTTTTCCTTTTTTGCTAATGCAAATTTTATAAGTATACAAGAAGTACTTCTATCAAGCACTTGTGTCAGCCGCTTAGAATGTTACTTTTTCCATTAATTAATTCAATTCATATTCTAGTCACTCTACTTGGTTTTATTGAGATACATACCAAAGGATTCCACATTAGAATCAGGAGAAAATCAAGCAAAGAGAATACGACACTGGAGTTTGAATTTAACTGCAATTTAGGCCTCAAGAAGCAGGCTGGCTTGAAAACTCACCTTGTGCAAATGTTGAGTCAGTTCCCACGATAGGATAACGGCAAAGCTGCCTATTAAGAAGACAAGTTGCTCAGTGAAAAAGGATCGGCCACCAAGCTGGCTTGTACTCCTTTGCGGCAATAGTAATATTAGCAAGCCAGAGAACAGGTAAGCTCCGATTGAAAGGCTTAAAGACTGTCTTATGGCCGATGAGATTCCCATCTTAAAGCTGAAGAATGGTGGCCGCTGTTTATACAATCAAATAAAAAACATATGAATCATAAAGCCATCAAAGTATGTACTCAACAATACAAATATATCACCATATGACTTGAAGATCTCTGAAGATGAAAACAGAATATCCGGGTGTCGCAAGAAAATTGCTAATATATCTTTCAAAAGAATACCTACACTTTATTGTCATTATCCTTGGCAATAGCTGTAAAAATTATAACTGTCAGAAGCACAAACCATATTCACACCTTATAGCGCACCGTTTCCTTTTACATGATTCATAGAATGTATTTGTCTGGGCTAGAACTGAATGAATTGTATAGCTGCTATCAAGCAAGATCCAAATAAAATGACACTCCTTCGTCAGAAACATAAAGGTAATTTAATAGAAAGATCACTAATATCGCATATACCATTCAAGGCAACCACAAAAAAACACAAGAAACAAAAATCAAGAAGTTACTCCACAAAAATTGTAAAATCTAACTCCTCATCGATGATAATAGAGCAGCATTTTGTACAATACCTAAAGCTCCAACTATGAACCATGTTAACAATAACTTACCTGTTTCAACTGGATAGGATCAAAGATCTCACATGTCACAAGGTGTCTGTGTTGCGCCATTGGCCTTATAAAGAGCATGATAACAGGTCATGATGGTGTTAGTTAGTGGTGTTAGCCTGCTCGAGGCTTATGCAGTAAGCTTGACATCACTAAGTATACCAACTCAATCAATAAGCCAAGCAATCGACTCCCCGATCTACACATTCATAACCAGTAAGATCCTAGAGGAAGCTACATAGAGTAAACAACGCAAGACACACGATATCAATACATAAGCATACCCTAAAATCACCCGAAAAGATCATTCCCGGAACCTCCATTTCCTTCTGCACAAACTTCTCGTTTCCCACAGAACCAAAAAAACAGCACGCAAAACCATAACGACACCACATAAGCACTAAAACTTAAATGAAACCTCAAACACAAAAACTACCCAGGTATGTCACAGACAGGGTCTTGGGAGGGAAGGCGGGATGTACAGAGTCCGAACAACAAGGTCTCAAACGGGTACCCTAAAATCATCAAACTACAAGAAACACACTTCTTCAGCTCACCTGAACAATCGGGAAAACCAACACCCATCGCCGCCTCGCCACGAACCAAACCCCATAAACAACCCCAACCCCCACACCCCTCACTCCCACTTCCCATCCTCCTCCCACAACCCCAACAATCCCCAAACCCCCCGCGATCCCCGCCGCAACCACAACTCTTATCACACCACCCCAAACCCTAACCCCTCTCCCCACCCCACCACCCCCAATCAAACCCCTCAACACTCCCACCCCCAATTCCCCCAATGACGAAACCCTTTCCCACTTTGGGGTTGAAATGGAGTGTACGTTCACGGCAAAAAGGGATGATGAGAGGAGAAAACAGATGAATTTGAGGAGGAGAGCGGCGGAGAATGGGGTGAAGAGGAGGGTTTGCGAAAGGGTGAAGATTAGGGTTGATTGAATCAATTGCCAGATAAGAAACCCTAGAAATCGGTGCCTGAGAACCTCGGCGGCGGTGGCGTAGGAGTTCGGAGGCATGTTTTTGGGTTTTGGGGTGAAAAGAGGGAAGACTTGGGGGACTGCTTGGGGAAAGTATAAACCCTTGTCTACTTGCGTGGGGGAAGCAAGCCGGCTAGTGGGGGTTTGGAGTGAGACCGATATGAATCGTTTATCTCTTTTGAATTTAATTGTGTGACTTTCCTCCTGCGGAAAAAAGACGCTGACAGAGTATCAATCATCAAATTATAGTGATTATTTGATAAAATATTAAATTTTATTTCTTTTGTTTGACTGGTTAATTTTATTTTAAATTTAATATTTTACTTTTATTTTATAAATAATTTTAAGTTTCAACTCTATTCTGTATAAGACTCAATATCTTAATTTTATTTTATAAATTTAAAGATCTTAAGTTATGAAATGAGTTTAGATCTATTATCAATATTTATTTAAGAGTTCGATTATATATTAGTTTATTATTTATTTATTGAACCAAAAATATATACCAAAAAAAGAAGGAAGAAAACAATATAAAATATTAAAAAACTGATGAAAAAACGGAATCATTGTAATGAAATATATGCTCCATAATGAAAGCTTAGAAAATTGGTCATAAATATCTTTTTTCTTTTTTTTTCTCTTCAATTGAAACAATTGGGGTCAGATTTAGGAATGAAAGAAAATCGAATAGTTATTTTTATCTTTTTTTTCTTTCTTCGGTAAGATTTAATTTTGTAAAAAGAAATATAGAAATTTGAATAAAAATCAATTTACAAAAACATTCTAATTCATACAAATCAAATTGAAAAATCAAGCTATTCACGGAATAAAATTGGATATTTTGTAATAATTTTTTTAATTGTTTAATCAACTACACTTGTAATTATCTTGATTTTTTTTCTTCTTATTTTTTTATCTAATATTTAAAAAGGAGGACGCAGGATCTTGTTACCTAATATTATATTAGTTTTTTTTCTGTTTTCTCATGCTAGTAAACCTGCATGATTTGTGAAAACTTTCAACAAAAACTATGATAAACCAAGATGTCAATCCAAATGTCTACATAATCTGTGAATGATTGAGGTGACTAATCAATATGTGACTGATCAAAACAATAAATTATATTATTTGAGTTTTTGTTAAACCATAAGTTATATTATTTGACTATCATCATGTCTCCATCGTCACCACATCACTTACCGTCGATCATCAAATCGGGCTTTATTGAAACCCGTAAATTCATATGAATTTTTCCAAAAACAAAACGTCTCTTTCCGTAATCAAAACTCATTAATTCATCAGATTTCAACCAAACTCATCAAATTTATTTCTAATCGCTCCATTTGATCTTATATACACAAATCAATTGATTTCCATTGACAAAACATCTCAAATCTTTCAATTTCATCTAAAATTCTGTTTTGATTGTTTTGAAAACCTTAACTACAAAATCATTGTTTTTTTTATATTCATTTTCAATGATTGAAGACTCTAATCTACTTATTTGGGTTAGAGTAATTTAGTTTTGGGGTTAGATTTAATTGATTTTTGAGATTTACTTGTTTTTTTTTTTGAAAAAACAAATAATAGACACATTGTTTTCAAACAGTGTGTGCCATTATAATGAAATAATGTGTCAGTGTGTTATTTTAAAAAAAATAAAAATAAAAATTCATGTTTGATACTATGTAATAATGTTTTCAATATTATGGATATCATATTATAATTTTTTATTTTTGTTGATTTTTTATGGTTTTTCATTATGGTTTATGGATTTGAACTAATGTACTGTTTTTCTTTATTTTAGCGCACTGTTTGAAACACGGCGTCAGTTCAGTAAAACAATGTGCATGCATTATGTAAACAGTGCATTTGAGTTTTTTGATCATATAAAAAAATCAAAACGTGTTTTTTCTTTTATCCTTATTTCTGTCATGTTGTTCCATGTGTTGGCATCTTGTTTCCATTTGAATTGGCTTCCTATTTCGTTGTGACATTTCATCGAACACATTATAAACGTCTTCAAATTGCTCTATTTTCTCATCCTTGTTGACGATTTCAAGGATTGTGAGAATGATTGTGATGATGATTTTGTACTTGAATATTTTAATATCTTCCCAGAAAATGATCCGCGTCCACGAAGACTTAAAAACTTGAGATAGAGACGTGGAAAGGAGGGAGAGAGCAGGGGAGGTGGAGAGAGGAGTGCGGCGGCGGCGGCTTGAAGTGCATTTTATGAGAATTATTTTTTCCATGTATCGAATGAGAACTTTGTTTTTTGTCGTTTTTGAAAATTCACCCAAAAATTAATCTATCGATTTACATAAATTATTTAATGTTATTTTTAATCATAATTTTTCATTCCGTGTAATATATTGGACAATGCTGTAGTAAATATGGAACGGAGGGAGTAAATTATTTTTTTTGAAAACCCAACGAAAAATCAAGTCTTCTAAAATCTTGGTATTTTTAATTTTTTTTCATCGGCTGAAATCAACTAATTCGACACACCCGTGTCCTTCATCACTTGGAGACCGTGCCTTCCTCCCAAAATCACCTTCAAATTTTCGAAGACTTGGGACGAGCGTGACAAGCTGGCTTCCAAGTTTAGCTTGTGCATCAGGTTGTGGTTGTTGCTAGGAATCGATCTGGAAGGTTGAGACAGCATCAATGAATAGCTTGAATCGAGCTTTGAAATAGATAGGACGAAGCACTTCTGATCGCAATTTGTTGTTCCTCAAGATGCATGCCCATCAACTAACTGTTCGATCAAATTCCTTCTTCTCCTTGTGCCTTGCGCAATCGAGTCACACACTGATGAAGTTGCATTTAAGTGTAGTTTAGGGATGTTCCATTGCTTCACAACCTTGGTGACTCGATTCCGTCCTCGACTCCTCCCATCTTAAATATTCTCCGACTCTTTTATGTTCAAATTTAAACGTTTTCCAAGCTCATGACTAATTAAAAATATTTTGATTAAAAATAATTACAAAAACATACTCAATCCTTCAAAATTACATTTTATCCTTCCAAGTTACTATCTTCGTCCCATAATTCTTTCCCCACTTACGTATTTTGCACTATTTATACGCATCAATACAATGTCTAATTATCCCGCAACATGTATTAGGTTGAAATACGTAACTTATATAACCATTGATATCTCACAATATATTTATAAAAAAACTGCAATTGATCTTCATTGCACGGATGTCAAATTTTGCATCGATACATGTGTCATGTCAAAGTGTTGCAATATTTTTGAGATGAATGGAGTATTTTTTTTAGTGTAAATTATCAATAGGTCTTATTTTTTAAACTTTTATCAAGAAGTCATCCATAACTTACTAATTACCCTTTGATTTTATTTGGTTTGATTTTAAGAATGATTTATTATCTTTTTTTATTAGATATTATGGAATTGAAGTCTTTTAATTTTATAAATGACTAATTGATAAATAAGATAATGAAATATGTTCAATTAGTAAATATTTTAAGATTTGATGACTAATAAGTAATTCTCTCAGTTTTTATTGGTTTAGTCGTCAATTTTATATGTCAATATACAATGGGATAATTATATTCAAGAAGCCCATTTGACAAATAAAACAAAAAATTTGAGTGTTTGGGATGAAATTTTAAAGGATTGAGTGTGTTTTTATAATTGCTTTTAATTAAAATGATGTTTCTTTTTTTTTTACAAACATGATTAGGTGTCACTTTTGGTTCTTATAAACCAAAAAATGATACCTAATTATATCAATTACCAATCGATCAATATTTTTTAAAAAATAAACATCTTTATCCAAACATAGCCCTTTCCATAACAATTACCCATAATAAGAAACCTTAATCTCGTACAATTCTATCATCATCCCATCAGTCATAGGAGAATATTCTGAGCTCTGAGCTTGGCTGCGAGTCCTCAACTATATCCCTGAGGGATTGGATCTCTGCATTAGTGACGACTTGAGTTGCACTGGTTTTATTGACTTTAATTTGAATCCTATTTTTTAGGGTGCGAACTCTTTGGTTGTTGTTGATGATGTGCTTTTCCAACTGTTTCTGAGTTATTTCTAAGGACTCTTGAAGACGTCTGACTTGTGTAATCTGGGAGCTTTTTGAGACGATTGATAGCAAAGGTGTTGCGGACGTTGGTGTTTTTGTTGTGGCTGATCTCCTGAAGAACTCGTTTGGTAGTCATTGCAATTCCATTATGAACATCTGTAAAGAGGCTAAATTTCTCATGCTGTAACTTGTGGAGGTTCTGAGCAATTGGATTCAAGTCTTGCAATAGAAATGGCATATTGTTGCTTAGTCAAGTTGAAGTGTCTTGATATTCTTGTCAAGGCTAAACAACTACTTATCTGCAGATATAATCGTCGCTGTTTGGCCCGTCTCGATGGTGATTACATCTATTCCTTCGAGTTTGTCTTGCAGGTCAGAAATTCAGCTGGGTTAGTTGCTTGGGAGATGCACACATCCTGATAGCATCAAATGCTTCTCTGAGACTGCTTGAGGCTGTTCGTGATGTTATTTAACAATCTGCGATGAAACTATGCTGTCAGGCATCTATAAAACTGATGGATGGCGGATCTACAATAGGGACTTGCACTCCAAAGCTAGAGGCCGAAGTAAATTCCATATTCGGTGGGAAGATGTTCCTGTGACCTCCTTCATGCTCAGAGACATGTGACAGTTGAGGACCTTGTAACATAAGAGTGTCACAAATCAAATGTTTTGCAATATCCTGCAAAGTCATTGAAGGCAATGGAGTTTCCTGTGCATCAGATGCAGTTGACTCCTTATCGACATTTGTTGACTGGTCTTCCATATGAATGTTCTCTTTTGATTCTGTGTTGGCTGTATCATCGTCGTCTTGAGAGGGTGAGGCTTGTGTCTGTTGAGATTCATTTCTGTTTTCTTTTGCAGCAGGATCAATTGGCTCGTCTATAGGTTGCGTCTCGGCTGCAACAAGGTTTTCTTCACTTGGCTCCTCGACTGCATCAATCTGTACTTCAGCGTGCGTTGACGTTTGAGCTTGACTCTTCCTGACAACTTCATCGATTACTTGATTCGCCCCTTATCTGCATAGCCAGGACGATTTTGATCAGCATTGTTGTCATCGTTGTTATAGTATGGCTTTTTTAGGAACTGATATTGAAGAGTTACAACGAAACTAGACATGATTTTTTAGGAACTGAAAAACACGAGACGCGACGAGAAATTGTCAAGAACCTGATTATCCCGAACCATGCTCATCTCTGGAGCTGGTTCGATCTTGTCTTATGCCAATACCTCATCATTATGTTGCATTTGGATTGTATAGATGATATTGAGATAGAATATAATGTAATATTGAGATTGAAGAAAAGTCGTAATGAAATCATCTATTATATTACATTTAAGTTGTTTGATTGTTGCGTTTGGAATGAAATAACCTATTGCACTAAAATTCCAGTCAAATTACACAGATGGCAAAAATTCCAGTCAAATTACATTAAAATTGATCATCAATAATTTTTTATTTTCTTGTTTTCATATTAATCGTAATATTTTTTTATTTGGTTAGTTTTAAAAAAAATTACAATCTTTTTTTTTTATTACTTTTAATATAAAAAAAATATCAAATCAATATCATTTGTTTCAATGTATTCATTATCTTTTTTCATAATTGATATAATAAATCAATATAAATTTTTGGGTGGGATTAAAAGGTTTCGATGGAGTATGATACCAAGGAGTATTTCCCATTTTGAAATGTTTTACAGCATAAACCAGAATATTTATCCACTCAGATAGGCCCCAACACCAGTACACCACCACCACACTGAATCTGGCGCCAATTATTCCCGCCAAAACCGCCAAAACCCTAAATCCCCAAATCAGTCGCACACTCCCATCTCTCTCACACACAGAGACAACAAATCAAATCCCCCCGCCCCCCTTCTCCCTCCCTCTCTCAAACCCCATCGATCACCCATTCAATGGCGGACGAAGAAGATCGAAACAACCAATCATCACCGGATTCTCAAAGCTCCCTCGGATTCAACACCGACCAGCTCCCCCACACCCGGACATCAGAGGATGATGGCAATGACGACGAGGCGGCGGTGGATCCGAATGTCGTGGTAGACGATGACGATGAGGGGAGGGAAGGGGAGGAGGAGGATGGGGAGGATCTGTTCGCCGATAATTACCTCGAGTATGTGTTGACTGAAACCCTAATCAATTGTTTGGTGTGGGAAATGTTGGAAAAGGGAAACCTAGATGGAGGTTTTATTGGTTGTGATATGGTTTTATTGGTTGATTGTTGATTGGCTTATTAGTTGAATTATGCTGATTTTGTGCTGAGTGATTGCAGGATCGGAGCGATTATTGTGGCCTAGGGATGAGAGTGTTTGGTTAGTTGTTGGCGGCCGATTGGGGCAGTTGTGTTGATTAGTTGTTTGCTGATTCGGAGATGATTGTTTGGATTTTTAGGGTTGATTTATCATTTTGGCTTAGATTATGAAAGTCAGATGATTGTGTGCTGATTCGGAGATGATTGTTTGGATGCATTTCCTGTTCTTCGTGAGCAGTACAAGCATCAGTTGTTGGTACAATTTGCAACAAATGAATGGTTTATATTGTTTTTTCGGTCATGATGTCTGTAATGACTAAAATTTACTTGCCTAGATTTTCTTGGAGATAGCCAGATAGGTACGGGTAGTATGACATAGTTGAAAATTGGGGTGAAATTGTGGCACAAGTGATTCGTGTTGTTTGTACTAGTTCATAGTGGAGAACTTCTGCAGTTTTTTTAAAAAAAAATTAAGTATACGATGTTAATTAAAGACATCCTTTTTTGATCCAACAGTGACTATCAGAGAATGGAAGAGCATGATCAGTACGAGCCAGTGGGTCTTGATGATTCGATGGAAGATGAGAGGGATTTAGATCAGATCATAGAAGATAGAAGGGCAGCTGACATGGAATTGGAGGCACGTGATGCTCGTTTCACAAACCGTAAACTACCTCAGCTTCTTCATGATCAAGGTAATACTTCTCTTCCTTTAGATGGCAATTTTGCTCAAGGTTCATGCTTAGTCTTTCTTAATCTATAGCACTGCAATTTGGACTACACATCTGACACAACATTTATACTGTAACACCTAGGTGATCTCCTTTGGTTCTTTTCAAGTGATAATATTCCATTCGTTTTTGTCAACGTTGCTGATCTTTTTTTCCCTTATATTTGTTACTGGTCAACTTCATCCACTATACGGTAAGTTCTTTTTATTTTGCGACAATCCATAAAAAGGTTGAGTTTCGAGATCATGATAGAGCAATAATAGCTTGCTATGTGTTTCAGATGAAGATTATGATGATTACAGGCCTTCTAAGAGGACTAGAACTGATTTTCGACCTTCAACTGCTGCACGAGCCAATGATGACTCAGATCCATATCAAAGTTCACCTGCAAGATCACAGCCTGGACATTCCAGAGAGGACTTGCCCATGACTGATGCAACTGATGATGATCCATATGCTGTATGCTCCATACTCTTAGTCGCCTTTGCATTTCTATCAACAAGGTTTCATATAACATGTTGATGATTTGTTTCTGAATCACTGTGCAGGAAGACGGAGATGACGAGGGTGAATTTGAGATGTATAGAGTCCAAGGAACACTGAGGGAGTGGGTTACCAGAGATGAAGTTCGCCGCTTCATTTCCAAGAAATTTAGGGAGTTCTTGCTAAGCTATGTTAATCCCAAGAATGATAATGAAGATTACGAGTACGTGAGGCTGATAAATGAGATGGTGTTAGGTAATGCTCTCAACCTGGCCCTGCACATTTATTTTATTGTATTATTTTTTGTTTAAAGTTCCTTAATTTATATCCTCGTTTTTACTGTTGCTACGGCAGCTAACAAGTGTAGCTTCGAGATTGATTACAAGCAATTTATTTATGTTCATCCTAATATCGCCATCTGGTTGGCTGATGCACCCCAATCTGTCCTGGAGGTTATGGAAGAAGTTGCTCAGAAAGTGGTCTTTGATTTTCATCCGAACTATAGAAATATACACCAAAAGATTTATGTTCGTGTGACTAACCTTCCAGTTTATGACCAAATTCGCAACATAAGGTACTAGAGATTTACTTTTGAATGAAGCTCGCTATAGTTTTTACCGTTCTTTCTTCACTGTTTTAAATATTCACATTATTGCTTAACAGACAGATCCACTTGAACACTATGATTCGTATTGGAGGAGTGGTGACTCGACGTTCTGGAGTCTTCCCTCAGTTGCAACAGGTGAAGTACGATTGCAGCAAATGTGGGATGATTTTAGGTCCATTTTTCCAGAACTCATATTCTGAGGTCAAGGTCGGTTCATGCCCAGAATGTCAATCAAAAGGACCTTTCACGGTGAACGTTGAGCAGGTAAATTTTTGTTAGCTCATTAAAGATGAGCAAGAAATGCAACAGAATATGTATCTCATGATTCTTTATTTTTTTATTTTTTTAATCTCAGACAATATATAGAAACTACCAGAAACTTACTCTCCAGGAGAGCCCAGGAATTGTACCAGCTGGTAGACTTCCCAGATACAAAGAAGTGATACTCTTAAATGACTTGATTGATTGTGCTCGACCTGGTGAAGAAATTGTACTTCCCTGTGCTTCAACTTCTTGTGTTGTTTTCTTGTAATGAGTTGAGTAGGATCATTGCTAAAGCTCTTGTTTTGTGTTCTCTTGATGCATTTCAGGAAGTCACAGGTGTTTATACAAATAATTTTGACCTGTCCTTGAATACAAAGAATGGATTTCCAGTATTCGCCACCGTTGTTGAAGCAAACTATGTTGCAAAGAAGCAAGACCTGTTTTCTGCTTACAAGCTTACACAGGAAGATAAAGAAGAGATTGAGAAGCTGGCGAAAGATCCAAGAATAGGGGAAAGGGTATGCTACCAAAAACTTGTCTCTTTCATTCAGATTTTCTCTTTAGGTAGAACTTGCTCCCATTTTAATTTACGATCCTGTTTTTTTTTTGACAATTTGTTTCCTACTTTTCAGATCATCAAGTCCATTGCTCCATCAATCTATGGGCACGAGGATATAAAAACCGCTATGGCACTCGCTATGTTTGGTGGCCAAGAGAAGAATGTAGAAGGGAAGCACCGGTTGCGTGGAGATATAAACGTGCTCCTATTGGGAGACCCAGGCACTGCTAAATCACAATTTCTCAAGTAAGATCGCCTAAAAATATTTACTATTGAAGTCACACATCACTACATACTGAAGCATTGCTTATTGACAAGATTTTACTTGTATGCTAAGGTATGTCGAGAAGACTGGACAAAGGGCTGTATATACTACTGGTAAAGGTGCTTCTGCTGTAGGGCTCACAGCAGCTGTGCACAAGGACCCTGTCACGAGGGAATGGACTCTTGAAGGAGGGGCTCTTGTACTCGCTGATAAAGGAATCTGTCTCATTGATGAGTTTGATAAAATGAATGACCAGGATAGGTAAGGAACTCGGAAGTTTTGGCATTCTATGGTTTTACGTGAATATGAGGCTAAAGTGATAGTTTACAAAGGTCAAATTAATGTTTTGTTCCATCACCTTTAGGGTAAGTATCCATGAGGCCATGGAACAACAGAGTATAAGCATATCAAAGGCTGGGATTGTGACTTCTCTTCAGGCTCGGTGCTCTGTCATTGCTGCTGCAAATCCAATTGGAGGAAGGTAAGAACAGAATCATATTTGGTGCTACCACTACATTTCACAAGCAACAAATGGCGTCTTCATCTGGCTTTAGTGAACCCTGTTATGTTGCTTCCACCATCCGTTTCTTCTACGCTTACCTGTTCAATGTACTTTCCATCACTGGGGACGTGCTGATGGACCCTTGTTCTCACTGAAATTTCTTAGCTTCGACCAACATTGTTTATTTCTCAGGTATGACTCCTCCAAGACGTTCAAACAGAATGTTGAGTTGACAGATCCCATCATATCTCGTTTTGATATCCTGTGTGTTGTCAAGGTATTTTCTGTACAGCTCTTTTCCTTAATGTTGAATCTGTTGCATTTTATTTACAAGTGCTTTTGTTTCGATGAAGGATGTTGTTGACCCTGTAACGGATGAAATGCTCGCCAAGTTTGTGGTTGATAGCCATTTCAAATCACAGGCCAAAGGGACCAACATAGAGGATAAATCATTCAACTCTACCAACGATGAGCCGGATGACTTCTCAAACCAAGTTGATCCAGAGGTTCTTTTTTTAAAATCCAATCTAGTATTAGGTCATTTGTCATACTGGACATGGGACTCAACTTTTTCGTACTTTTCAGATAATCCCTCAGGACCTGCTTAAGAAGTATATTACCTATGCCAAGTTGAATGTTTTCCCAAGATTGCATGATGCTGACATGAACAAGCTTACGACTGTTTATGCTGAACTGAGGAGGGAATCATCGGTGAGACACACATTTCATTTTATCATAATTTCCATGTCGATGCTCGTTTGACTACAGATAGTGCTGAACACCATCTAAATTGTTCAATTCTGAACTTGTAGCTTGGACAAGGAATTCCCATAGCAGTGAGGCACATAGAGTCTATGATACGGATGTCAGAGGCACATGCCAGGATGCACCTTAGACATCACGTTATGCAGGAAGATGTTGATATGGCGATCAGAGTCTTGCTTGACTCGTTCATTTCCACACAGAAATTTGGGGTGCAAAGAGCTTTGCAAAAGGTACGTCACATGTTAGTTTTTGTATTGAAGTTCTTCTGTTCTCTCAACAACAGAATGCTTATTGACATTCCACAACTGATGCGTGATGACCTGCCTCCGTCATACATATCACCAATAATGTTCATTATGCAGAGTTTCAGAAAGTACATGACTTTTAAGAAGGATTACAATGAGCTGCTGCTATATCTTCTTCACAAACTAGTAAAAGACGCTCTCCATTTCGAAGAAATCGTTTCAGGCTCCTCGTCCGGGCTCACCCACGTTGAAGTGAAGATCAAGGAACTGGAAGACAAGGTAATGACACCCTTCTCATCATATACTCCCTTCGTCCCAAAAGAGTTGCAATATTTATTAAATTGGGATGTTCCAATAAAATTACAACATTATTTTATTTAGAAATTTTTCTTTCTATAAAAATATCAAAACATTTATATTATTTATTTTATATCACATCAATCTATCCCATTAGTTTTTCTCAATCTTTTTCTTTTTCTTATTTTTACTCACACAAGTTAAACGGTAAAATTAGCCTTTGTAATAGAAAAACAACATACATATAAATTATCGTGTCAGATCAATCGAGTGTAATTCTTTTAGGACATAGTAAGTAATACATTTCTCTTAACCGCTTCCTAACTCTGTTGTCGGTGGGGTCTATGTGCAGGCTCAGAGCTATGACATCACTGATCTGAGACCCTTCTTGTCGAGCAATCAGTTTACCAGAGCCAACTTTGAGTTGGATGAAGTGAGGGGAGTGATTCGGCATCGGTTGGTAAGGTAATGCTCAAGCTCTGCTTGTTGGACTTTGTATTAACCAGGGAAACCGTCGAGTATATTTGCTGTTGGAAACAGTGCAGTAGCTAGTAGTAGAAGTTTTTCTTATCGTAGCTGTGGGATTCTTAATACGCCGGGCACAGGTTTTGCATATGCTTCTTATATGTTGAAGTTTATTGAGTTATTGTACAAGTAGATGATAAAGATACGATGAAGGCAAGCCAATGAACGAAAGGTTTGTGTCTATGGGAGGCACTGTGCTAACTTCTTGATTAGAGCCCGTCTGGTTGGTCAAGATGCGATTTAAGATTTGTTCTGTTTATCATACATGAAGCATAAATATATTAATGGTAAAAAAAAAAAAAACTTGCTTTCAGTTTTAAATTTAATTATTTTTTCCTTGAAACATTTCTACAGTGTAATATTTCCTTGTGGGTCTCTTCTCATGCTGTACTGTAGCATCCAACGAGCCCAGTGTTCGTGTGGCAACAAGTACAATAAATAAATAACAGATAAAGAGCAAATAACACCATAGAAAAATAATCAGTCAATGGAGCCGCGTAGTCAATCAAAAGCTCTTGAATGTTTACTTGTTCTAGACCCCTGCTCATCATAACTTCTTCCAGATCGTCAATGATACCTTAGTTTATATTCTTGTCTTCTTCTCGTGTTTTTATAAATTATTGAAAACTCGTTGTGACTTTAGTATAAAGCAAAATATAGTTTTGAGTTTTGCAATTATAGAAACGTAACTTAAATTATTTACAATAAAAATGTTCATAAGGTGGCTTACTGGTTTATTTTTACTATCTTCTTCCCATATTATGTTCGTCTTGATACGGTGAGATGCATGTTAATGTTATGTTGTTTATTGTGATGTGAGTGCTACACGACCTAGAAAATCCTCTTGGTGCTCAATTTTTACCAACTCAAACTCTTCAAAAGGTCAATACAACTCCTTGAACTTTGAACCCTTCTAAATCTTCTTCTTCATCCTCCAACTCATTCCATTCAATTCAACACCTCTCAACTAAGACTTTCCCATCATCACATCTTTCAAACTTTGAACTCAAAACACCTCAAAATTACCATGAAAATCGACCTTCAATTCCCACCAACCCCAAATCCTCATATATATCATCCTCTTATTCTCATCATCCATATCAACTCCAAAAAATGGCATTGTCAAACTTAAAGAGAATCCGACGAGCACATGAGCGATCCACCAAGAATCCAAAGCATAACCAGAAGCTGATAGCAGCGTGCCAAGTACTCGAAGTACCCGCCAACTTCATCTGCCCAATAACACTCGAGCTCATGACTGACCCCGTCACCCTCTCCTCTGGCATCACCTATGATCGGATCAGCATCGAGACGTGGCTCGAGTTGGGAAAGCTCATCTGCCCTGTGACAAATCAGACCCTTAAGCCTCCTTTCTCAACTCCGAATCACACACTGAGAAAAATGATCCAGGATTGGTCTGCCGCGAATAAAGCATTCGGGATGGAAAGGATCACAACCCCCAAACCGCCTCTCTCGTTTGATCAGATCGTGGAACAACTCAAACGTGGAGACGAGAAAGGGAAAGAGGATGCTGTGGTTCAGCTGAAGAGGGTTTTGTCATTAGGAGACGACGAGCAAAGGAGAATAGTACTCAAACACAATCAAGAATTCCAGGTGGTTCTCCTCGACCTGATCACGAATCAGCACAGCACCATGACGGTCATCAACAGCTGCCTCTACGTGATATATTATTTGATCTGCGACGATGAAAAGAGAGCAACAGACTTCATCAAACACGGACTAGTCAGTTCTCTCCTACACATAATGATAGATGACTCGAAAGATAAACCCATCATCGAAAGAGCCTTATGCATAATGGACACCATCTTGGACTTCCAAGAGGGACGAGATTCGGCCATTAACAATTCACTGACGATTCCCGTGCTGGTCAAGAAGATACTGAGAGTATCCGACCCTGCAATGGAGTTCTCCGTTTCAGCCATATCGAAGCTGCTGAAGAAAGACGACAAGGCAGTCTTTATAGAGGCGGCAGAGACAGGGTTGTTTCAGAAGCTGTTGTTGGTGTTGCAGATTGGATGCGACAATCGGACGAAGGAGAAGGCGACGGAGGTTTTGAAGGTTTTGAATGTGTTGAGAAAGGAGGGAATGATGTTGGAGTGCGTTGAGAATGGTGATTTCAAGTACCTTAAACAAACTTTTTGATGTTGTGATGATATGATTCTTTGATGGATTAGATTATAGGTATCATTGTGTGAATCGATGTAAGTCAGATTGTAATTATCTAGTGTTCTCGTTCGTAGCAGTTTGAGCTGAAGTATAAACCAAATAAGCTACATTATCATACAAAATTACAAATGTTGCTTTGGCTATAATAAGGACGATGAGTAAGAACTCGATAAAAAATACTCTCTTTATTTTAATTTATCCGTCATTTGAAGAAGAGTTGAATGGAGTTCCAAAATATATGTAGCAGATAAGTTGGAATGGAGGGAGTAACTCTTTTCCTAATCTCGAGATCAAGGATTCGACATTTAATATTGATATTGAAAAATTGCCTTTATGTAAAAATGAGGATATAAATAATGTCATCGATATAAAATTGAAGAACACAGAGCATTTTTTCTTTCTTTTTTGATAAAAAAACACACAACTTAAACTATCGTTATTATTTTACGATATTATTTATGAAAAATAATATTTTTGATTGTCTTGATAGACAAATAAAATTCTCATTAACAAATTTATTGAATCAAACCGTTGTTTTTTGAAAATATGAATCAAACCGTTGTTAACTAAATAAGATGGAGAAAATGTAAATTGCCATGACAAATCAAGCTATCATACTCTTTCAATCCTAAATTACATGTAATTGTTTGATCCGATGCAAAGATTTATATATCTGTTGAATTTTTATGAATTTTGATATAAAAATATATATTTATATAGGGATTGTGGGATTTACCGTAACGGATATGCTATAATGAACTCCCTTATGACTCAAACTAAATAATTAATCAATGAAAGAAAATAATAGATATACTGAAGTTGATTTTTATTGATTTTTTGTAGATAAAAAACTTACGAAAATAAAAGGCGTTACTAATATTTCAAAATAATCTAAATAAAAATTATTTTATTCGTTTCAATTTAATTATAATAGTTTTTTTGTTACTTTCTATATAAATATATTATTTTGTTTTTTCTGGTTTGATTATCAATTTATATCAATACAATCAAACTAATCCTTCATTTTTTTCTTTTTTTTTAAACCTCACATGTATCCTATTATCATTAAAAAATATTCAATTTAAAACACACATAAAAATTAATTATAAAATTAAATAATTAACCTTAAATTAAGACGGTGATAGTATTTACATATAGTATATGGAATGGTGGAAGAGAGTAATTTTTTTAGAACTTGGGCATCAAAGGTACCTTCTATATTAAGTAATGCCCTGAATAAAAGTACTCACAAAACAAAAGCACCTTCAGACATCAAACCCCATTTCCCATTTTCCCCCAAAATCTCCCATCCAAAGACACACACCACCACATCACCACCACCACTCCATGGCTCTTCAATGGATGATTCTGACCTACGTGGTGGCAGCCGAGGCGGCGATCGCGCTCCTGTTAACACTCCCTTCCCCGAAACTCCTCAGATCCCGAATCGTCTCCCTCGTCTCGCTCATCGTCCAAACGTGCATCTTCATCGTCCCCTTCGCCGCTTTCCAGCTCCTTGGTAATGTCCGAGATTGGATCGAGTTGGTGAGATTAGGTTTGTGGTTGATTGTGATGGATTTGTTTGATTGTGTGCAGATATTTATTGGAAGAATGAGCACCGGCTGATGTGTACGGGCGAGGTGTGCACAGCGTCGGAGCGGGATCGCTATGAGAAATCGGTGACTTTCTTTTGTGGTTCTGTGATGGTGTTGGATTGTGTGTTACGGTGTTAGGTTTATTGTGGTGTGGTTACTTGTGTTATGTGATTGGGATTCGGTGCGATTGCGGATGGAATTGGTTGATTGGATGGATGTTGTCAGGTGTATGAGAATTGGGGATGGTGATGATTATTGGAAGAAGGCGTCATGCATTATAAGCTGTTTTGTGGCGGGGGTTTTCTGGTCTGTGTTTTTAGGTTATGGTTTCATCGAATTGTGTCTTTCTGCTAGGAACATGATTGAAGTTCAGGACGGTGTTAGAAGCTTTGGTTCGTTTGTTGTTTATTTGTGGATGTAAATGAGTTAGGATGGATCAGATAGACTTCTATCGTGACTTATGAATACAGAGACTAGATAGATATGACCGATGCTTTGAGCATTGTGATTAAAAAGACACCATTTATGATTTTGTTTGGTGGAGGTTAACATCTCCTCAATCAAGATTCTGGGTTTTGAAGTAATTATTGCACAAGCTTTAATGGACAGCTCCATTCAATAGCTGACTAGTGGATTAGGGTGTTGGTATCTGGATGGTTGGATGAACAAAATCGATTATGTAACCCATCAATTATGGAATATGGACACTTACCAAGCCCTCATTATTTTTGTGGATTTAGATGGAAAATCTATTCCTTGAGATTGAATGTTTGTGATTTCAGATGTAGTTAACAAATTTGAAGAGTATGTTTAAACACTTCATATTCTCATTTTTAACATGATTTATGAACCGCCTTTTTCCTACGATTGAGCATCCTGCCAACAATTGTGTCGGAGTTTACTTTGCGGACTGAAAAGAGGAGCAATCTGGTTAAGGCCTGATATGCTTCTCCCTAAGGGTGCTTCTGTGTCTTCTAGTTTTCTAGCGTGTTCTTCTGCTACTTAATACATCATCCGGCACTTATCTGGGCACAGTTTCATACGTTGGTTATTGAAAGTTAAAACATGCATATATGGAACTCTATTTCTATTAAATAAATAGTCATCATTGAATACCTTTTGTTGTGTTGAATCCCTTTTGTTGGGTATGCCTACTAAAGTAAATATGTTCAAGAATCAATGTCTATACGTTGGGATGAATTAAAATGTTACCGTAGTTAGAATACCATAAATGCTCGCATACATTTTAAGTGGTGGAATGTGGCTGCTGGAGAGGTCTTCTTCCATCTTATTGTTGCTTTATGAGTTCCCCAAGTTTGTGGCTTTTAGCCAATGTCTGACATCTATTTATAAAATCATATGCCCTATATAAATTCATGTAGGCTTTGCTGATTATGACCACATTTGGTAAGTGTATATTAGTCCTGGCTGCTGGATACTCATGTTGGTTCTGGCCTTCTGGATCTAAGCCAGGGGATACCAAGAATCTGACATTAGGCACGGACTATTGCTGCTCTAGTTAACATACTTTTTACCAATGTTATAGAAAATGGCTTCATTGCTCAAACGGTCCAGGACCAAATACCTTTTAATCTGTTTAATCGCATGATTAAATGGTTTATTCGATTTTTAATATTATTAATAAAATATTCATATAGCGCATAATATAAAAATAAATATTAAAGGGTGTTTTTTTTTGGAAAACCTTTTGAAGGTTATTAATATAAATATCTTTAATCATACAAAATATACCTTGATGAAAAAGTAAGAGAAATGCTAGAATTCTATTGGAAGGAAAGACTCGATGAAGATAAAGAAGAAACACGAGACGTTTTTAGTGAGAGAGAAAGTCATGCTCAATAAAACCATTATAGGTTGTTTTTTTTTTTTTGTCTTTTCTTTTCCTACTTAGGCTGCATATCTTTTCCCCCCCTTGAGACTCTTTTATTTTAGGTTGAAAGAATTAATAAATAAGGGAAACAAAGATTAAAAAGAAATAAGGATTAATCAGTCGATTAATCCTTTCACCGCTTAATTCGAATGATTTTCCAAAAATTACTAGTCATCCTTTGACCGCTTAATTCGAGTGATTTTCCAGAAATTACTAGTCATATTTTTGAAAACGATCAATCGAATGATTAATCACCGATTAATACGTTTTTTACAACACTGCTTTTTACATCAGTTCCTCTTTTAACCCCTTGTTGTATATTTATGTGCAAAAGAATATCCATTTGTCTCTTGGTCATGGTTGTCTGAAAGCGTGATGCTTCCTGAGCATGCCCAGTTTCAGAGTCGAATGGACTATTAGCTACTACTTCTGTCGGGTCATATATGCATGCTACTTGACATGAATAGCTCAGAATGATGCTAGAAGTTAGTAAACCTAGCAGACTGGATTCGGATAAAATAAAGGGAACATTTTCTGAAAGAATCTTTCTGTTTTCTTTTGAATCTCCCCTCTGATTCTCTCCTGTTGTCTTTTTTGCCTTCGTTTGGGTGTTAGAAAAATTCCTCTATTATGCATCTACATAGTTGTATCAGGTATAATGTGGCAGCTAGTGTTTCTCCAGAGTCAATTCTCTGATATTTACCCATTGGTGAATTTTCATCCACATACAGACTTACAAAGCCCAGAGGAACGTGATTCTGTGTGCCGCAGCATGCCTTCTTTACTGGTATGTTTACTCCTGAACTCGCAGTCTACCTCTTAAACCACTATGCTGCTGCTTCTTCTTCTTCTTCTTTTTTTCACCTTGCACGTGTTTCGTGCATTTTGATCCAGGTGCATCTATCGCATCTGCAAGTACAATAAGCAGATCGAGAGCTTGGAGGAAGTTGAGAAGAGATACAAGAAAATCTAGCCTTCCTGATCTCAACGCTTCATCTTCGACTACAGTGGATAAGATTTTGTAACACTCTTGTCTGGGTTGTAGTACTTAAGCCGAGCTTGGAACTAGTTTGTGTTTCACCCTTTTTTGTTTTTCTTCAGTTCTTTGGTAACTAATAAGTTTGTAACTTGAATTCTGTAACAACGATAACCGGCGAGAGTATTTATTCCATCGTATGTTGTAGGCATCTACGAATGTGTACTTGGGTTTGTATTCGAGAGTGATGCTTCTTGATATAGCTTGCATGTGAACGTGGTTCACTCTGATTGTTCCATTTGAGAGGCATATTTCATGCTAAACCGTGGAGCTAAAACTCACGAGTGTTCAATGTCTTAACGGCGTATGCGAAGCTGAACTTGGTTTACCATGTCGCAACTCTTGTTTTTCACGAGCTCTTTTTTGTGGTGTACTCTTCCAGGTAATATTTTATAATAAATAAAATATTTATTTTTTGGATTGTTTCAAAATAAATATAATGTTTAATCGAAAAATGTCAAATTGTTATAATACATTTTATTAATTCTTCTTAATTGTTACACTAAATTTCAGTATTATTAAAAAATATTTTTTTTATTAAAATCTATAAATAAGCAAGTCTGTCACAAAAAGCTGTATCTAATCACGAAAACAGATCTGAAATAGACACATCACACAAACACATCCACACCGGCTTCGAGTCGCCCACACCGGCTCCCACTACGCACACCACCATGTACACCGACACTTCACCTTTCTTCCGGCCACCACACATCAACCACCATGAACCACCACACACATCGTCGGAGTTGACGCCGCCACCAACGTTGGAGCTCGCCGTCGTTGCTGTCTGAGGGTCGCCGGAGGAGTTGTGGTTGTCGGGATAGAGTTGCAAAGCGGCTTTCATTAGCAAGTCCACATCTCAACTAAAGTGAATTTCTAAACGTTTGATTTAGTTATTATTGAATATTGGGTTGATTTGGAGGTTGTTTGATTGATTTGGCATGTTTGGAATATTTGGGGTTTTTGGATGTTTTTTTGGAGGTTGGTTTGAATGATTTGGTATCTTCGTAGGTATAAAAAATGTGTCTCGATCCAGGATTGTTAAACATTGAAATGTGTCTAGGTTGATTTATGCTGATTTAGGTTTAATTGATTAGACCAGATTTATGTTGATTTAGGTTAAACTCTGTGATTAGTTTAGAATGAGAAAAATTATAATTGAAGTCAGCTTTGAAGAAATATACAATGAGAAAAATAGATATAGCTAAGTACATGTTAGTTTAAGATGGAGAATAACATGAAGATAGTAATTAGTGTATCACTAGTATCTCATTACAGAATGAAAAACGCCGTCGTTAATTTACGATGAAAATAGCATATGCTGTCGCTTTGGCTGTTTTGGAGAGATTTGAGTGATGAGTTGATTTATTTGTTATTATGATTTTTTTAGTGTAGAGTTCTATAGTGTTAAGTGGTACTAAAATTCTATTGAAACTTGTTAATTTTTTTAGGTAGTTTGGTTAATCTTAATGAATATTGTGTAGATAGTTTGACTTCTTGATATTATGTGAAAGAAAATAAATTTTTTTTAGGTAGTTTGTTTAACTTTTATGAAAGTGATGAACTATTTGCTAATGTACTAAAATTTAGTACATGTAGCGAGTTTTGATTAATGTATTTGACATGGATATATTTTAATGGACAGAAAAATGGATCGAATTTGTCATGATTTTATGATGGATCATGAATGTATGAAGAGTTTGTCGATGAGTATTTGAACACTGCGTATGCAAGAAATGTCAAGAAATTTGTGAGCTTCGTCCTTGAGAACCAAATTTTCAATTATCTCGCACACTTGAGATGCCCTTGTGTCAAGTGCCATAAAAGAATATAACAAAGAACGGATGAAACGATAGTGCATTTGTATGAGTGGGGGTTTGTATCCAACTACCGGATATGGGCACAACAAGATGAAACTGAGTAAAGGAATATTGAGAAGCCGTTGATTTCACTACAAATTTGCGAGCTATATTTCATTCAAAAAAAATTGAGAACTATATTGCGGGCATCACAACAGTCGTACATAACTAAGGCGCTCTATTGTGTAATAGGTCATTCCTATCCCTGATCTACAAGGGTATCCTTAGTGTTTCACCAACAGTAACATTTCAGACGTCAGAAGAGACCCAACGACGATGTTTACTTTGTGGCTTGTGCCTGTACAGCAGAAAAGGGGTTACCTCTATCTGAAGCTGTTCCTGTATCTGTGACGAGAAAAAACGGTATTAGCATAAAGTGTAGGCTGAACTAGTCACTGGCAGAGATTAAGATCATACATTTACATGGGTGTAGAAGCTGGTACTAGATGGCCGATTGCTGTCGACTGATTATATGCTATGTACTGGAGTTTGGAGGTGGGTCATCTATCAAACCCTTGGCAAGTAGATCGTAATTTATTGATGCAAGCTGCGACAGATTCTGATGGACATAACAAAAGCACAAGGTCATGACACAAGCTGTATGAACTCAACTGGATCTTGAATACAAATGCACAAGATAAATATCGGAAAACAAAAATTGAAGAATAAATAATATAGTTATATGCTCTTGTTTGAAGTCGTGGATCCGCATGTAACTATGGTTATATATTTCATGACAGAAAATAGACCAACAATACACATGCTTTGATGAGAAACCAACAATACTCCTTAAGCATATTAAATAGACCAACAATGCATATAAAATTTGAGATCAGTCCACATTGACAGACCCTTATGGATAATCACTTGCCATGCAATTCGCAGTAGTTTACACCAGATCTCAAGAGCATACTCCTTTCAACAGTAAGATACTATCAACATTCTTAAACCAGTATGGGTAGAAGGAACCATAGACCAAACATGCTGTAATATGTCACTTAGCAACGCCGCTGATGAAGAGGAAATGAGTTTCAGAAGGCAAGGAAAAAGAAATGCATACACAAACATGGACAAACTCTCCAAACACACACTATAATTAACTTAACCAAAGCATGCCTACCTTAAAGGAGAAATTGCTGAAGGAGTAATTCGCCGATGAGCCAGACTCAAATTCCGCCAGCCCGCTACACTCATCACCCTGTAATTGTGCTTAAACCAGATCAGCAAGCTGAATTCACTTTACAACAAACATAAATGGGTCTCACTGATCAAAACACATAATAATGAATACTACCTCCTCGTGATGGTTGCTTCTATAGCCACTACTACCACTAGCGCTACCATCCTCACTTGAATCCTCGAACTCGCTTACTGAATCTACATGATTGTCAGAATGGTTCCAAGAATAGCGACTGGTAAAGTAACTGGTATCAACGGCACTCTCTGATGCAGGGACAAATGCGGCCTGAAATTTAAAAAAGGATCACATGCCTTGCTAGAATTAATATCTAGTAATGGAAATAAAATGATGAGTGCGACACACCTTCTGCCTAGCCAATGTGTCCCAATTGATATCTCGAAAGAAAGGATGCTGCTTTACCTGCATTGAATATTTGCCAAGCATGTGTCATTGAAGGAAGCTAGATATTCACAATGAAAGTAACGAGATGAACCAAGATTACCTCAGACGCTCCTCTAGCTCCTAGTCTCTGATTAGGTTCTTCAGTTAATAGCCTAAAATATAAAACGACTTAGATATGCACATTGGAGACTTCATTTATCTTGAAAGAAAAAGATAGAAGTAAAGCTCAACTTACTCATCTATAATATCTTGTGCTTCCCGGCTCATTTCTTCAGGCACTTGAGGCCAAGGGACATTGCGGTTGAGAATGTTATCAAATATTATCTAAAAGAAAGCAAGGACACAGAATAAACTCTTTTCTTTCTCTACCTGATGCAAGTAGCTCCCCTCAAACTCAAACAAGCTAACACGAAAAATTAATGAAAGCAAAAAAGCATATCCAAAAGAGCATTCCCGCTGTTAAACTCTGCCCCACCAGGTTCCCTTTTCTTTAAAACTATGATACTCAATTTAGACTTTAGTTTCCTTCAAAAGCAATTACATCAACCTTGCTGTTTGTGTAGCTAATTGATAACAAAATGCAGAAAACACAACTGGATTGATATAGCTAGCTAAGTTGGTTAGCTTCAACTCCTGTTTCTATACAATGTCTCAGAATTTTAATCTCATTATTTGCTATATTATAGGTACCCTCACTGAAACTTTAGAAGGGGATAGGAAAAACTAGGAAGCTCCAGAGATGGCAACCCTTGAAGAAGTAATGACCTGAGAATGTCAATGGTTTAAGCTAAAAAGAACATAGGAAAAGAAAAACTCCAAGAGGCGAGAGTTCATAACACAGTGGTATCATTTTTCAGTTCAATTGATGTAGAACTGATGTATTTAGTGATGGCTACTCCATACACAAACCAACGGTCACAACATACATGACCCGAATTCGAAGCCAATCACAAGCATAAACCTCTCTATTGACATGATATACTGATTTCAAATAGAGTGGACTCAATCTGGTGCATACACCATAAAAAGAGAGCTCCTATGGAAAGCACAAAAAAATCAGCTGATATCCAGCCACTCGAACTAAAAAGAGAATGCACCCAAAGAAAAAACTCAAAAAATCATTTCTGTATAAGAGAAATCATATAAAGCAGATATCATTCAGGCAAGCGACATCAAAGCTATCGTACCTGAGGATGTTCAGCATTAAAAGGTGGAACGCCAACAATCAGCTCAAATAAAATAACACCAACTGACCACCAATCTGCAGTCGCACCTGAAAACAGAAAGAGAGTGCTCGTACTCAGAAAAAAAATGTGCATGCACAGAGAGAGTCTATTATTGTAGAAAAGCTTGTGGTGATATTCGAAGGAATATGGCAGAATTGAGCTGCATTTTAACTTTGAAACTCACTTATCCTACTAAAACAGAGCTAAAAAAAGCACGAAATTTGAAAAGAAATTTCAACACAGCATGCAAGGCATACCATGTCCTGTTCCTAAAAGTATTTCTGGTGCTAAGTAGTCTGGTGTACCGACAGCAGAACGGTTCTTCCTCCTTTCTTCCTGCTGCTCCGAAGCAGATAACTGAGATCCATCTTCTTCGTAAAAAGATGGCCCACTGACTCCTGGACCAGATAAATCATCAGTGCTGTTGATGAGTCCAACTTTTGAAAGCCCAAAATCAGTCAGCTGCATAAACAAGCCAACAAGGCTTCACTATTTGTTTAACGAAACAGGAAAAAATTTCAACAGAGAAAAACTGGCATATGTAGGCAGACAGCTAGGAAAAAGAGTACGAGGTAAGCACAGTGTGATACAGCAAGAGAATTCGAGTAAAAATAAACAAAATTGTAGATACTTCGTAAGGCGATGCCGCTGTAATATACTGAAGATGAGAATAAATTACTTCAATCAAATAAGTATATTGGAGAAAAGATCACAACAAATGCTTCATTCTACAAGGTGGAACAACACAAGAAAAACAGATGCTTTCTAACTGGGAGCCTGGAACACCAGTTCAAGTGTTAATTTGGTCAAAAGGGAGATATGCAACTATCTTTGATAAAATTAACTACCTTGATGTGACCATCATGAGCTATCAATAGATTATCGGGTTTCAGATCACGATGAACCACATTCAGTGAATGCAAATACTCCAGAGCAAGAACCTGGATCCAAATCTCATATTAATGCATTGCGACAACAGTGAAGAAAATTTCAGCCTATACGTGCAAAAAAAAAAAAAAAAAGTGAATCTGGAAGGTACAGTGGAGAAAAAAAGCACGCACCACTTCAGCTATATATACACGAGCTACATCTTCATCTAAGCAGCCTAAGTTTCTCAACAATGAATATAGATCCCCTCCGTTCAAATACTCCATGACTAAATACAAGTTCTCACTGCAAGTGAACGAGTAAAAGAACCGGACCTGACGAAATCAGAAGTGATGTTAGATGACAAGAATACCTAAGAAGAAGCTTGAAATCACCGCATGATTGACTCACCACAAAAGGATTGCGAACAGAGATAAGAATATCACGTTCCGCTAGAATGCTCTCCACAGCATTCTTTCTAATCATATCAGCCTTTTTCAAGACCTTCAAAGAAAATAAAACAATTAACATACATGAGAGTTCTATGTCTAAAAACAAAAGGAAGAGGAAAAGGCAAATAAGAATATAAAAATATACAAGTGCCATGCTGCCACAACCTCAATGATGTGCACCGCAGCAGCAGAGAGTGATTTAGAATTAAATTGTTTAATGACTGTTTAATACACATACACAATTAGTTGAATCAAGCCAGCAACAGATAAAGCATAGCAAGTCCAGTGGAAGTGGGATTACTTAGATGTTACAATTATGCCTAGACCATAAAAGTTTGACTACCTTGATGGCAAAAAGATCACCAGTTGTTCGTTTCTTTGCCAAGAAAACTCGACCAAATGCACCACGGCTTATGGGCTTTATTATCTCAAAGTCATCTATTGAAGTGCGATCCTTGGGAGGGAGGACAGGGCGAATTATGTCTTCATCCAGCGGAGCATCTTCCTCAATGACAGAAGTTGATAAATCAACTTTTTCATTGTCTACCAACTCACAAAGCTGTAGATACTTATCCCTGTGGAACATGAGGCATAGTATCATGATGTTATCATGTTGAGCATCACTGTACGGTTCTAGTGCTGATCCATCAAACCTTACGAAGATTAGAGCAACAATATCAGTAATTTCTATAAATAACAGTCCCATCCAAGAGTTAAACTGCAAAAAGATAAATCATAAGGACTTTTTTTAATTGGCAGAGCTGCACAGAAATCGGTAATCCTTTAGCATACCTGCACCCTACTAATGATAATTGGTACAGAGAGGAAGAAGGTAACAGATACAAGTAGGAAGAGGTTATCTTATATGAAGTAGGGTGGCATAGTCCAAAATTTATATAGCCTTTCAAGCCTAACAAGAACAATGTATATACTAATAGTTCTCATACGCACCTCAACCTATAAGCTCACAAGAGGCGTTTTATTCAATCGGACAGAATCCAATAGAGAAGGGTAAAAACAATAACAAACCTAATTAATTTCTCTATGCGAGCGCCAAATGTCTCCACAATGAGGGCATCAAATTTCCGACGTCCAGTGACAACTCTTAAATCTTCAAGGCATGCGAGTAAACCATTCAAAGAATTATCCTCGTCCAAGGGAGTATTTGCTGCAACTCGAGCCAAGTATGCAAGTTCCACCATCTGCATTGCCCAGAAGGTTTTCTTACAAGCATAAGAACATATATAGCAGCATAATTGGCAATCTTGCTGTTGCCGAAATACTCATTCAACATTAAACTAAGTTTGCTCAAATCATTGGCACTCGTGCAAGGGGCTTTTGGTCAAGGCTTACAGAAATCCAAGTATTTGTGTTTCTGACTTTTTACTCACTTCATATTTATTAGTATGTCTTAAATTATAATACTGTAATTAATAACATTGTTGAATTAAATTGCATGAGATTGCGAATATATGCATTTACATATGTACAAAATAATTCAAGAATACCTGAGGATAATCTTCAATTTCGGAGTAAGAAACCTTACTAGAAAGAATCAAGTCTATCTGGCTGGCTGTTGGCGTCAACAAAGGGGACCTAGGGGTCATGCTACCGGCAGATGAGGTTGTCATTCCTTGATCAGATTTTGGACCGAAACGGGTCTTGAAAGACATAGATGATAGGACTTTCACATCATCCATATAAACAGCTCCTTCAGCCTCTGGGAAGCAGTCAAGCATATCCTCCGACCCTCTTCGAGATAGCTCACTCAATTTTGGGGAGAAAACATCCGATTCTCCAGTGATACTTGAATTTGATGCTTTTGCAGCACCTGGACTGTCTACGGCTGGCTGAAAATCCTTCTGAGCAAATGACTCCATCAACTTCTCTAAGGTACCAGCAATTCTAAGTAGTCGTTCATCAACACTCAGTCCCTTTTGATCACATCTATTAGCTATTGCACATATTCTTGAATGATCTTCCACATGCGATGTTGCAACCTCTTCCTCACAAATACGACAAATTATGGAACTCGAATCTGAAAGACTAGGATGATCTCCCCAATGACCCCAGGAAGCTTTATGTTGGTGCCTAGAGGGATGCCCAAGCAACACCTTTGAGAGAGGTACCTCGGATGCATTACCTTTCTCCAGATTTACTCCAGAAACTGCTTCCTTATTGTTTAGCAATTTGAACTTCTTTAACTTGGCATCACTCTCATCTCTCTCCAGAGAAACCTCAGTTTTGCTTTCAATAGCAGGAGAAGCCAGCTTCTTCAACGAAGGCATCCTCTCCTTACTTGATGAGGTATCCATGCTGTGAATGGAATCCGAAGCTGAAGTGGAATAAACATTTCCATGGTGGATAAGGTGGTCATGATTTTCCTGACTGTAGAACTTTTTAGTTTTTTCCACCCTCGCAGCACTAAAACTTTTTCCCTCCCTTACAGTAGCCGGAGGTATCCTCATATCCGAGTACTTCAGGATCCTGGATGTGTGAAGCCGAAGGATTTGCTCATCCTCAGCAAAACCATTTTCTTTGTGAAACTGTAACAGTCTGGTACACCGAGTAAGAATAAAAAGCATGCGAGTGTGGAGCTGCTTGAGCATGCCCGGTGATAAATCCTGGCGGCTATCATCCAAGTCCTGAACTATGCCTTCACAACGAAGCCAAAACTCATTTGGTGCTGTCATAGCACAGCTGTGAGCAAGAATAAGCAAGTCCTCTATTGTTTCCTGCCATTCAGGATGAGTATCGGCATTCTTTTCCAAAATACCAACCAGGTCAGCAGAAAACACTGCCAAATCAGCGTCCACTTCCTCTTTTGCTTTCTCGAATTTCGCCCTTATCATGGCCAACACCTCCTGAATGTACAAACAAATCCAACACTTCAGCAGGAAATTCAACAGATCACCGATTCACCGGGAATAATTTCCAAGCTATGACACTCTTACATCGAGATTAGTCAATCCACGGGGCTTCCAGAAAGGAAAAGGCCGCACTCCTCTGGAATCCAACTCATGAGAAAAGCTTTTCTTATCTCCTGGAAACTTCTTTCCAGGTCCACTTGTGACACGAAGAAGAGCTTGAAAACGTGGAGACTCGGACTCCTTTGTGGTTTCAGAATCATATGACTTCTAAAAAGTAGCTTCTAAGAGTTATATAAGAAATCGACAGAAACAGAAACACAAACAGGGACAAGTACAATCCGAAGCTTAAACAGGAAAAAAGCTAACTACCTGGTTTTCTGGTGTACGAACATCAGCACTTGTCGAGGCCCCAGGTTGCCACCAAGATGAATTTGCTTGTCCTGAGACAAATTAGAATTTCAAGGGCATTTTTAAGATCAGGTTTCATGTCCAGCAATACCCTAAGACAACTTAGAATGCAGGTTAGTAAAACAACAGAAAAAACTCAAAGTCTACTGTGAAGAATTGGATCCCAACATCAAGAATAGAGTTGCCTTTCCCAAATAAAAGGCAGCAACCCACATAGCCCTGTCAAGTACTGGATGAGGCGCTGGCGAGATGTTAACATTCTTACCCCTGTTATTTCTATTTTGATTTATTTAGTTATTTTTTATTTTTTTGAAAAGATTCTTACCCCTGTTATTAATGTTAAATCAAAGAGATTATTTCCTGATGCTCTCAGAATGACTCAAACCCCTAGCCACGTGGTTGAGGTAACACTTTCTTACCACTAAATCGACCCTTCTTTACTAGCGTTGTTCAAATAAAAAAATGAAAAGAAAAGAACAGAAAGAACTAATAAGCAGCAGAGGAAACCGCAGTTGATTTGTATAACTCTCTTAGGGCGTGATAGCGCACTATCGAGTATTCCCAAGAACAATTAGTGCTTGGCAAACCAACACAGCGAGAGCACTAGAATAGTTCTTCATTATTAACATCAGGATGTCAACTCAACATTGGCAGGCACATATCCATGCAAAACACTTCCCTTTGTATCTTTCTTGGTCTCCCTCGATCCTCTCTTAAAATACACCTTTTGATTTGTTTAACATCCTCAGAGGTGCATCAGAGTTTTTGCGCTAGTTGCCATCATCTTAATCTATGTCATATGTTATCCCACTGGTGCAATCAACTAATTTGCTTGTATGAAATCGGAACAGTGGTAATTCCCCTTCATACGTCCATTTAATTACCCCAAGGATCAAGAATAGCATCGGATGAAATGATTCAGAAGACGTAACACAAATCGAGCTCTTCTTTGCCAAAGATGTTTTCAGCAATTGTCATCACATCATCATAAAGAGCTGAAGTACGATGGCTATGAGTTTATCATCAAATCCTTTAGCACATAGTCATCACGGGTAGGAATTTCCCAAAATCTGAAGTGTTGAATGACAAAAATCTTCGAAAAATATCAATTCATTGACGACAATGGATCAGACCTCCTTTCATGATGCCTTGTTCTTAGGTTCAATTCCCACAACTGTAGAATCAAGAGTTAAGAAACTAGTATAAAATAATGTCAATTCGAGATCACCAAAGTTGATAGATCACACTTCCTTTCTGGAGACGTCTAGAACACAATTCCATTCTCAACAAACCTAAATCTAAGTTCCAATGGCACACGGTCGATCAATCAATCGTACACTCCTGTTGCCTTGCTCGTGATTTTTTAAATACTCTGACAAGAAACAGAACACAACTCCCTTAAAACTTTCAAATTCTCTGAATCCACACAAAGCTAGACTCCATATACGATATACCTGATTCCGCCGCGGCCGCCGGTCTCCCATCAACTCCACCGGACTCTTTCTGAATCTTCTTTGCACCAAACACAACGCCATCACCACTAGCACTCGATCCAACTCCGAAATTAAACACGCTCTCCTGCGGGAGCGGCCCCGACCTCGTCTTGATCCTATTGAGCCCCAACGACGCCGGCAGTATCGGCAAATTCAAATTCACATCCCCTCCTTCTCCTCCTGCATTCTTGACCTCCTTCGCATCCCTGCCGTTGTTATACTCACAATAATCCTTTTCTCCTCCTCCTCCTCCGCCGCCGCCGCCGCTCGAGCCGCTTCTTAAACTGAGGCTGCTGAACGGTGAGGTGTGGTTTGGTTTGGGTTTTTTCTTGTCGGATTTGTTCGGGGAGGAATTGGTGGAGCGAGGGCTGTTTGGTGGGAGGCCGTGGGAGGAGGTGGAGGAGGAGTCGGGTTTGCGAGATGAAGAGGAGAAGAATCTGCCCTTGAACACCATTGTTGTTGGTGCCGTTTGATCATCGATTTGGGAAGTGATGATGATGAGTTGTTGCTACGATGGAATTGAGGAGGGGGGATGGATTGGAGAGAGTTGAGAGTAGGTGTTGTTGGTAGGTTCGATTTTTTTGTTTCTGTTCGGTGCGGCTGGCTGCAGTTTAGTTCGGTGTGGATATGCTGTTTGTTTTTTTAGTCTGATTTGTTTTTTGCTTGTGAATTTTACTTGCCCGATCCTTTTGGGAAGATTCGCGTTTGCGGTTGTAACCAATAATTTGTCCAAATCATCCACAAATCACTGACAAGTGACAAGTGTTTTTGTAATATTTTTTCGTTTCATAGTTATTACAATATTTATTTTATTTATATAAATTTAATTTTTTAAATATTAATTATATAATATATTTTTATTATTTATTTTAATTTTTAATCGTATAATATTTTTCAAATATAAAAACAAATCAAAATTATAAAATTTTAGAACAAACGAAATAGTGTACTTTACTCAAACTTCGTATAGTTTATTTTGGATAATTTTATATCGCAATTCAGACCTTTACATTGTACTACGTAGATTGTGTGTTTTGTAAATTGGGTCGTATGTATATTGTACTGCAGCAAAGCAATCGTTGGAACTAAAAATCTACAGTCCATAATCATTATCATTGGTTATATTCTTTCAAAAAAAAAAAAAAAATAGATTGTTGGATCGATTTCTTGATCCGAAGCTGAGGTCATGTGAATACGTTGTGATGCTAAGATTGCCAAATTGACACGGGAAAAAAAACCAAGTAATTAGGCGTTTACTTTAGTGAGTACCATTTTAATAATGAGACTCCAAGTTGGGTGTGGTCATCGGTATACCTTGTTTTACGCCATTGAATAGCGCGAGAAAAAAAAAAGAAAAAAAAGAAGAGAAATCTAAAATTATATTCCCTCCGTCTCATACGTCTCATATTAAATTAGGATTGTAAATGAGTTGAGTTAAGTCGAGTCGAACATAGTCTGTATTCCGTTTATTTAGGATTTGATTAGATTTAAGTTTGAGTTCAAACTTGATTTGAGCCTAATCGAATAAAATATGTCAAATTTGATTCATAAATAGTTAGACTCGGGCTCAACTTGTCTCGATTTGACTCGGCTCATATACTCATTTAAGCCTAATCGAGTTCAAATCGAGCCAAACCTTTTATGAAAAAAATTATAATATCTTTAGAATTTAAGTTTAAAAATCAATATTAAAATCATCATCTAGAAATTTTAATTGATTAACTTGACATTGAAAATAAAAGATAATATGTCAATTGATCTTGATTGGAAAAATCATTTTATTTGGACACACATTCACATAATAGTAGTTATATTATTATATATAAAGATATGATACTTTTTAGAAAAAATAAAAAATATATAAAATATAAGAGTTTTACATAACTCTTGAATATCATATATATTTTTTATGAAAAATAAATTATATATGCACACATATAAATTCGAATCTTAAACAAATTATAGTCGAGTTGACTTGATGAGTTTATAAATGAGTCGTCTATTGAGTCTATAACGACAAGTCATAGGTGATTTAAGTTTGACTCATTTAATTTCACCAGATTAAAGTTAAGTTCAAATTTGGTTCACGAGCTTTATAAATGATACTTTTATCAAGTTTTTATCGAGTCGAGCCAAACAGATTCGTCAATGGGTTCACCTCATTTACAGTCCTATGCTAAATACAAAGTTTTTTTTTTAATCGTCCTAAAATATATGCAACACTTGTTTTATTTTTTATTTGGAATCAAATTTAGTAGATTATATTTCATCATATCCCACTTTCACATTAGAACACATATTTTCACATCAATCCCCATAATCATAAAAAAACACAATATATTAATCAAATTTAACCCTCATATAAAATATCATATTGGGTCAAATCGTTTCAATCAATTCAGCCGTCACATAAAATCTCGTGTCATGTCAAATCATTTCATTTAATTCGGGACGGAGGGAGTAACATTATCCAAGTTGGTTCATGGTTAGTATTAGGGTTTTAGTCTGACTATTAATCCTTTCATTTCACATATTTTGTATCATTTTATCATTTAGGGATGTCCCGATTTTTTTACAATGTTTCTTTATTTTGCATCGTTTTGTCATTTAGGGATGATTCAGGAAAAAGATTTATTTTATGTGGTTAAGAATTGAAGTTATGAAAAAGAAGAAGATAAATATAAAATAACATACAAAAAATAAATGTTATAAAATATGTGGAACTGAGGAGTACATACATGAGATCTCTTATCAGGAATCGGATTAGTTGGATCGAAATGAATTCGAACTAGTCAATTTAACTATAAGAGGTGATCCTAAATCGGAAAACAGGGAGAAAGCTACACGTTTAGCCTTTAGAGAAGGCACTTGTAACACAAATTTAGGTATGTTCAATGCAATCAAGCTAGTTGCACATTTGCCCACCATCTATTCTATGAATTTGTACTCATTTATCCAAGAATTTTTTGCATCCACAAATTCATTGCTAGTTGTGTATTATAGGACCCTAATTTTGAAATTCTAGGTCCCTTTTAATCCATAGGATATTCCATTCATATTTGGAAGTCAAATCCTTGACGTACATATTAGATTTCGCTTCTATGTCAATTTATGCCATGATGTTAATTGGAATTAAAGTCGATGAAAACCGCTTCTGAACAGTTCGACAAAAGTAACTTCTGAAACCATTTCATGCTAATTGAAAATGTTAAATTTATTAAGATTTGAATCCTGATTATCCCGACCATAACCACGGCTCCAACCCTCAAACTAAATACTGTGACAAACTATTTTTATTTTTTATTTTGGTCCAAAGGCTCCAAGCACATCCCAGCCCCTTTTTTGGCCCTTCGGGGACATCTGATAAAATTGGAACAATTCTGTAACAAACTACTCCAGCATACAGGAAGAAAACTGGAAGTTCTTCTGAAACAAAGTCATGCACTTTATAGATCGAAAGAAAACACGAAACCACAGCTTTAGACCTCTGTTTATTTTTCTGATTCCCAGCATTGCATATGCTCATTTTGCTACCGAATTCTATTTTACATGCTCAGACATATAAATCTAAGACTAGGAAAAACATACCAGAAAAAAAAACCTAGTAACAAAGTGAATCCAGGAAAAAAAAATAGACGAAGGGCGAGGGCTAGACAAGTATTTGGCTGACCAACTTGTGTATTGCTTCAACAATTCTTCGTGGAGCTCTGCATATCATTGTCCTGATCAACAGATCTCATCCTGCATGTCGAAGACTCCTCCATCGTTTTTGGTTACAGCCTTGGCTGTTCATGAGCATGTAACTCTTATCAGGGCAGCTTTCATTCAGAGATGTAATCATCACCTTCACTATAATTCCCAATGTCCTCATTTTCCTCATTTAACCTCCCCATTGCGTGCTCATCATCCGACTCCATTCTTTTCGAGCTCGATGCTGCTCCTCTAGAGTACGAGTACATCTAACGGCAAAATGAACATCAGAAAACATATTACATTAAGGATAAATCGTCCAGTGAGGGAAAAAAAAAAAAAAAAAAAAAAAAACAGCTTAACTCGATTCCACACAAATCTGAGAAGTTCGATTGAACTGGAAATGAAAGGATAAGTGTTCGGATCATTGATTGGAATAGGAGAAGGAAACAACAAATAGCAGAAACCATAACAAGGAATAGGACAGCAGAAGGAAATGTAAACTGATGATACATGCTTTCATCATTGAATCAAGGAGGCTACAACACATACCCTTGGATCCTCCTCCTCGATCACAGCAGCAATATCACGTCGCCTCACAGTTACCTTGGCAGGTGGCACAAACTGTTCAACATCATGACTTGATTTTCCCTCTCTTGCACGCCTTTTTCTCAACGTAATTTTTTTGGGTACAGGCTGCAGAATCACAGTCACATCATTCAGAAGAATTTAATACACCAACTAAAGCACAGGTTTTTCTGAGCAAGTGCACCATAAAAACATACTATGAGGAGAAGAGAAAAGTGATGGATCAATACCAAATAGCGAGCACTTTTTTCACCGAAAGTTACAAGATAAGTTGAGATGTCATCCAGATTTTCACCCTTAACCTGTGTCATAAGAAACCAACCTTTAGGTCACATAGAACTCGAGAGGATCTGGAATAGTAAGTAGAATTCAAGTCAAGTGTCAGAGGTCTACAAGTATATACTTCAGATATAAGACTTACATCCCAATTGTATTCCCGCACCCAAGAGAATGAGACATCCTCATCTTGATCATACAAATCCTTTGTGATCTGGCATCATTAATCATGAGTCAGCGACTGATAGTACTAAAAGAGGAACATAAGCTACCAGAAAGCCTCGAAGGAAGTAAAAACATGGTCCGCAAGAATGATAACCAATCAGATCAGGAATATCTACCTCATCTTGTGAAGGGACCATGTAACCCAAAAATCTCTCGGGTTTATCAGGTTCGGAGCCAGTTCCCACAAAGCTCTTCATGATTGCCTGCAGTGGAGGAAAAGGCTTTTGGTTACAATATCCATTTTAAACACCACTGTATTGTTCTTCTTGCTTAGCTAAAAACAAAGACGGGAATTTAATAAAAGAGAGAGTTGAATCAACAACATCAAACTTTTTTATTTCGCACAAAGAATGCCAATAAATTAAACGACGACCCATCCCCCAGATCAACATTTTAAGATATGGCAAACCAAAATCTTGTATGGGAAAAAACACACTAGTGCAACATCAAAATGTACAAGCAGATCAAGCTTTGTATCTGTTTAACTGAACAAAAACAACATAAAAGCATATAAAATGAACAGTAGAGGATTACCTTTGCTTCATGGGCATCACGGACAGATGGCTCCATGTCACAGAACATTTCAGAATCAGCAGTTGGTTGGCCATCAAAGTTGGCTACAACGAACTCGTCCTTATACCTGGAGTACCATGTAAACATCAGCAATGCACAAATACAGCAAGCATCTCCATAGCAGAACTAAGACAAAACACACACACAAAACCCAAAAAGAAAAAAAAGAAAAAGAGAAGAAGAAACAAATTAGACCGCAGACAAACAAGCTACATAACTTACTCATATTACCGGAAACAAAGTAAATTAGAACAATAGTTACTCTATTTTTCCCCCTGCAGCTAGAGAACAATTGGGGAGTTTTCTAAAAACCCAAGAATATATTTAAGTGAGAAACGGCTTTAGGAGAAAAGTTGCGAGCAACATACTTCAGAAATCAGCAAGCATAACACACCAAGATCCACCAGACGCTAACATGGAACTCAGCTATGACCAGCTTACGACAAGAGCTTTTGCTTCCAGTCAGACAATATACCTGTCAAAATAAGGCAACAAAGGCAACACCTTGACAGGATGCAAGTTTTTGTTGGTTGCATGGACAGGGCGTGATTTACATGCGTCAAATGATGCCAAAATGTCCTTGATTTGCCGCTCCCTGAGGAGAGAATTCATAACGACAAAATTTTTCACATCAAGATATAGCATAATAAAAGCACATTTTTTTGTCTAAAGTGCAGGATGAGATCATCACCTACTATTGAGATTCTCCAGGAGGTTATGGCCTTCTCTTGTCTCCCGCAGCTCTTTTGCTTGTTTTTCAGTTAAAGACTGAAGATAATGGATTTTAATTAGAGGAGCTTTTTCTACATGGTCGTCAGGAGAAAGTGTTCATGAAACAAACAGCTCAGTTACCTGTCTGGCAGCGTCATTGCTGAGAGGAGAAATATACTGTGTCTTGACAAGCCAAGAAACACCTTGATCGCTAGGACGGCCTTTTTTCCTAAATCCATCCTTTTTCAGTGGGGTCACTGGTTCATCATCTTCAAGCAACTCCTCATCCTCGGGAGCAAGGGGCAGTCCTTGCCTTGGCGGACTGATGATGTATGGATGGGACGATGAAAAAAGAGCGAGTACATTAAAAAATAATGAAAAATATATGCAAGCGAAGCAGCAGTACCAGAATGAGAAGTGCTAGAGTCATACTTGTAAACACTGAGGTCAAGTAGGTCAAGAGGTATCCCAAGGTCGTTTTCAACATATAGCTTAGGTTTGTAGGACTTCTCCAATGAGGTGATTGCATATCTTGTAAATCTGCAGGACAAGGAAGGCCATCTCAATAAGGACATGGCACCAATTGATGCAAGGGAGCTAGTGAGCAATGTAGTGACTGATATCATGTGGAAAATTTTTACACAGAAATTTTCATCCTCATTTTATTTAACTTAATACAGAAATACTGAAAAAAACATGATCCTTGCCAGGGAGAACCATTTGTAGAAGGTGTTCCAAAAACGTTTTAGGCATCGTAAACCTCCTCCTCAGAGAAGCGTGAAAGAGGCACACATTACTCGTTCAGCCATCTCTCCATCTCCCTCGATTGCTATTGATGGTGTGTTTTTTTTATAGCTTTGTAGCTACAGGTGAGTTCGCTGCCTCGGATCTCCTTATAAAGCTATACAAACTCACATGTTTTGTAAATGAATTGAAAAGGCACACTCAACAACAACGACATACCTATCTTTGTCTCTTTTTATATTCATAAGCTTTAATTGTGCAGTAGGATCAGGTAGTTCATTGCGGAACCTATCAAAAAGCAAGAAGAAAGAGCTGGTGTTAGTATAACAGAGAAACATGAAGCTGGCGAAACATGTAGCAAGAAGGAACTACTAATGAATGAACTTCCCAAAGTTCGCCAAAGCCAATAAGGCATTACTCATTTCAACTTAAGATATGTAATGCAAGCATCTACGATAGCAGTCTAGCCAATCAATAGTTTAATAACAGCCACAAAGTCAGAAATTAGAAGTTTCCAAAGGACTCAAACTTACAAAATCAGTCATCGGGCATCATAATTGGAAATCAAAGGCAGTAAGTAGAGTACAGCAGCACTTACTTCATCCTGCACAAGAATGTCGTGGGTTTCTTCAACAGATTTTCAAACCTCTCGCTCGTTAGTAATGGAGTTGTCCGTCTTTCGCCCATATGAGACCCTGAGATTGACCCATGGCCTTTCTCCGCAGCAGCCAACGTCTGGGTCTTTTTAAGCACAACATTTTGTGATTGTTTTAACTGCCACTTATGTCTCTCTTCCTGCTTCTGTCGCTCCATCTCCTTCTTTTTCCTAAGCCTTCGCTCCTCCTCTGTCTCAACCCTCCCTGACTGCCCATTTGCTTTCCTAGGAGGAAAAGTAGGTGGAAGGGGATTCTGCTGCTTGGAACCATCCTGCCGTTGCCCATCCTTCGACGCCCTTCTATCTATATCTTTCCTTGACCTATCTAGCAAACTGCCTTTACCTTGTGGTGGAAGAGCAGATGAAGGGGGCGGTGGCGACAATGGAGGAGGTGGAGGCACCGATGAGCTGGGCGGTGGAGAAGATGGAGGAGGTGGAGGAGGTGGAGGAGGCGGTTGTTGAAGTGGCTGCAGAGGCTGTTGATACTGAGAAGACGGAAAATACCCAACACCGGGTTGAGACTGTTGCTGTGCATTCATTGGAGGTGGTGGTGGCTGAGACGGATAACCATACTGTTGCTGAGGAAGAGGTGGCAGCGGAACAGGCTGATTCCGAGAACCATACCCCGAATTGTAGAAACTCGAATTCTGTCCCATTTGGTTATTATAATTCTGCGTAAAAACAGCACCACCAGAACCCCAGTTCTGTTCATCCTGATTCCCCTGAGACTGTGGCGGCCCCCTTGGTGGGGGTGCAATAGGGTTCTGCCCCGCCACCGGCGGCACAAACGATGGCGCTGTATAAGGCCTGTATGAGGCCATAGAATCTACACTAACGCACTTATCAACTACAACCAACTATACTCAGCTTCTTCGACGAAGAACTCGATTATGACGAATCCGAATACGACGAATTCGAAGCACCAATAATCCGATGCCAACTTATGATAAACTTAATTCAAGAAATCAGAAACCCCAATTCACCGTCAAAACTACAATTCGACCTCCATGAATCATGCAACGATAATGAGAACAAAACGATAATAAATTTCTATATAATCAAATAATTTCTAGGGTTTGCTGTAAAGCCTAGAGACGAGAGCAATTAAATTAGGTTTGCGGTGATTCGAACCGAGAATCGGAGACGAGCAGGGGCGCGTGGCGCGACGAGGAAGCTGCGGCGCGTGGCGCGACGAGGAAGCTGCGGCGCGTGGAGAGACTGACTGGAGAGAGGAAGGGGGCTGCGGGGGCAGAGCGGAATTCGGCTGACAAGAGCGGCCTTGATTTGGGGTTTCGACCGAGCCGGAGAGGCGGCCGGACTGGGGGGATGTTTCTATTTGGGCCAACTTGCTGTGAAATATACTTTGATTTCAGTGAAACAAGAATAGCGTAAAGTTAATCAGTGTTACGAATATTTACTATGATCAAACAATTTTTTTTATACATATTATGAAATATTAAATATTGTTTCAGTTATATATTTTTAGGGTTATAAATGAGCTGCATCGGTTTGCTAATCAATAAAAGATTGACTCGAATATCGTTTATTAAACTTGTAAGTTAAATTCTAGCTTAATTTTAGACTCGTGAAATTAAACGAGCTAATATTGAACCACCCATGATTCGGCTTAATAGGCCCACGAGCTAGCTCATTTATAAGTTAATGAACCGGCTCGATTAAAAGTTTGTTTACGACAAGAGTTTTTATATATGCATAATATTTAATTTCCATAATTATATACACAATATAATCAAATATAGTATAAATCATTATAAAATTATGAAGAAAATATTATATATATAGATCAAATGTTCTAATAATTAAGATAGGAAGAAAATTTTATAATCAAATATATACCGACCAAATGTTGGCTTCTGTTTTTGTAGAATGCTACAAGAGGGTCAAATTATTCCAAAATATCATAGCATTATTCAATTATTGAGGGGTAATTATTTTTTTTAGAAAATTTGAATTATCTTTTCATGTTATTTTTTTAATAGCTAGTTATCTTTTCCTTATAAAGAAAAACCCATCTATTTGGATTACAATGTATGTTTTAATCTAGACCTTGAGCTTTTAGAGGTCACAATTGCAATATAGCTGATCGGGATCATTTTTACATAAATCTAACATTCTTTTACTTAGCATTTTTATGAAAAACATGCTAAGCAGATTCTTGACATAAGAATCATGCGTGACAGAAAGGAGAAGAAGCTTTGGTTGTCTCAAGAGCATTACATTGAAAGGATGCTGCAGATATTCCGAATAGATAATGCAAAAGCAGTAAGTACTCCTCTTGCTACACATTTTAAATTGAGTGTTAAACAGAGTCCTTCCAATGAAGCTGAGAAGTTAGATATGGAAAGGATTCCATATGCATCTGTAGTGGGTAGTTTGATTTATGCAATGGTATGTATAAGATCAAATATAACACATGTCGTTGGTACAGTCAGTAGATTTTTGTGAAACCTAGGTAGAGAGTATTGGAATGTTGTGAAATGGATTTTGAGATATCTATGTGGTACTACTAGCTGGAAGATTGGTCTTGGAGGTGATAAACCTATCCTTATGGGGTATACTGACTCAGATATGGCTGCAGATATGGATTCCAGAAAGTCCACTTCAGGCTACTTGATTAACTTTGCAGGGGGAGCTGTGGCTTGACAATCTAAGTTACAGAAGTGTGTAGCATTGTCTACAACTGAGGCAGAGTTCATTGCTATTATGAGGCATGCAAGGAATGGCTATGGATGAAGAAATTCTTACGGGAGCTTGGTTTTGTTCAGAAGAAGTACCTGTTGTTTTGTGACAGTCAAAGTGCAATTCACCTTGATAAGAACTCAACCTTTCACTCTAGGTCCAAACATATAGATGTGAGGTATCGTTGGATACGTGATGTTTTGGATGGTAAACAGTTGGAATTGATAAAAGTTCATACTGATGAGAATGGTGCTGATATATTTACTAAAACACTACCAAGATGGAAGTTTGAAGCTTGTTGCATGATCGTCGTTTGACGGTTACCTCCACATAGTCATGAGGGGGAGATTTATTGGGTTTTTGTTTGGGGTTCACTTTCTATATGGAGGAAGGCCCAAAAGGTTGAAGGCCAAAAATTTGAAGTCCACCTCTTCATGAAGCAAAAACAGGTATTTATGGTCAAATACATAGCCAGCCATAGAAAAATACAAGGGTAGAATACGAAGGGAATTTCCCTTCTTAAACTATGGCCGTAAAATCGTGTTTGCGGATTCGTTCACTGTTGGATTGGGCTGAAATTTTGTAAGCAGATTCTGAACATCCAGTTTTTCATTCTGAACAATTAGATCAGAAAAACGAGGTCTGAGGTATGAGTTATTGCCTTGACAGTGCCTCAGGTTTTTGAGGTTGTTTATCTTCTTGTTTTTGTATTTACAAGCCTTGTTGCCTTGCTGTTCTGACTGGCTGTTTGCACGTTTGTGTGCACTTGATTGTGCACATTTTGTTATCTGATTTGATCATAGTGGAGCTAGTTCATTGGTCTTGATGATCCGTGGTTTTTACCCTTGATTTTAAGAGGTTTTCCATATTAAAAATCCTGGTGTTCGTGTCATTATTTTTCTGCCATATGTTTGTTGAGTTGTTCTTATCAGGTTCTTGCAAATGGGAAATTGAGTCCGCTGGCTCATATTCCCAAAAAAAAAGCATAGCACGCCAAAGATAATCCAGTACCTAAATGCCTGTAAAGTCAATAGTCACTGGAAATGCCATTTTAGGCAGTGTTGCCATGAGCTTAAACAAACTTCGGATCTGGAGAGTTTGATTCTTTGCTGAGGCTGAAGCCGGTGATAGATTTTTATGTATAACGCCATCCGTATACGTAACACCTTTATGCTTGCATGTAAAGGAATCTATGTCTTCACAACGGGTATGCGTACACTTTGCAGATGAACTTGAATGTAAAAAATTCTGATAGTTCTCGGTAATGATAATAAGGTTAATTTGTTGTGTACATCGAGTAACAGGTGATCTATGTGACGTACTTAAATGTGATTGAAAGATACATTTCTTGAATGTCGACCAGATATCGAGCAGGTCAGATGTATAACCACCTCTTATTTACGCAGTTTTTCATACAATGAGTTCCTCGACACATATGATACCAATTTGCCATCACCACACGCATGGGTGAATATATCGTGTATTTTGTTCATTATACTCATATATTGTCTATTTATTTAGTCAAGAGTTGTTTTGCGTTCTTGAAGGTGAGCGGGGACTTTTGCTCGTCGTTGGAATTCGGAATTGCAGATGAGGAAGAGCACCACGCATCATCTGCCAAGAACTGCATCCACGAATCGTCCTTATCTTCTTCCTCGATGCATGATGAGGAGGTCAGGGGGACATCAGGCGACATCGTCTCGTAGTCATTGATCATAAGGTTCCCTTGACTCATGTCATGATCACCGGCGAGGGTTAATCTGCATTCTCCCTGATACTGGTCTGGATTGAAACACATCCCGTTTTTCTTGAACACGCGGCATAATGCATAAGAATCCTGCGTATGCAAGATAGTATGCTCGTCAGAGAGCGACTACACAGCACTTTGACACAAAAGGGTATACATAAGTTCTTAGCATCAAATTTAAGTCTACATAAAGAGGGTTAAGTTGCTAACTTGCTATAAAATTTTGGCAAAATGCGCATGTGAAGGTTTGATCTCTTATATATGTTTTGACCCTATCCTCGATCTCTCGGAATCAGATCCGTACAAAGTGATCTAGGCATTTATCAAAGAAGTTTTTGAGATAGTATCTGAAAAGGGTGAATGAGAGAACACTATCACATGAGGAATACAGCTTCTGTCTCATTACATAAAGCAAAGGTGAAGTGTGCTTTATATCGTATTATGTGCATGATCTAACTCATTCAACTCTACAAGCAAAGAATATGTGTTATTTGTTTCCTGCTTTATACCATGCTAATCCCAGATATTTCATGTGAACAGGGGAAAATGGCAATCCCATTGTTGTGTGAGAAAGTTCCATCTTTCCATGCAAGTGATCATGCACCTACGACGTAGCACTACAGGCTTCGTATGAGAACCTCATTTCCTAAATATTAATCATAATTACAAGTATTTTTCTTTTGTCTTCTGGTTGAAGAAGAAACCAGCATGGAAACTTGCGAAATCGATCGCTTATGGTGTAATATCGGTCTCTAAAACAGTGCCTCAATTACCACGGTCGCTAATGTTCTCTGTCGCTAGAGAGTATTAGTGATTGATGTCAGAACTGGTAAAACTGCTAAAAAAATATGAAGTGTCGAAGAGAAATCAAAATTACATTTCTGGGATGGAAAAATGTACTTACTCTAATGCGGGAGGCGTCGTGGTCGCACTCCTCGTTGAGGCGATACTCGTGCATGACCCAATCCGTCCGGATTCCCTGGGGTGCACGACCACGATAGTACACCAATGTCTTCTTCATCCCAATGTTACGCTTCTGGCTACTGCTCACTCGACGATCTTTTCCTGTCGATTTCCAATACCCTCCTTGAGTTGCTCGGTTGGTCCGGCACCCATTTGGATATTTCCGATCCCTTGGCCCGAAGAAGTACCACTCCTGATCTCTACTTGGCAGATACGACTTCTCTACAAATAGGCATTCAAACTTTTATTAGACATATTATGATAACAATGTGTAATCACTAAAGGAATTATGACAGATTAGATAGTAGTTATTTTAACTTAATGAACTATAAAGTGCTTGCACAGAACATCAATTCTGATTGAGACCAGAAACTAAAACTTTGATCAAATAACAAATCAAAACCGTCAGACTGCAATGCATTTCGGATTTATACGATGAGTTGATGTTAGAAGAATAGCATATCCTCACTGATAAGAGAAACAACAATCCATACCGGCCAGCTGCCAAGGTTCTAATTTGTAGAGGTCGACTTCTGGAATGATGTCAAGTTCGATCTCCAGCCCTTTGATTTTCCTCTTCAGATAATAATCCACGAGCTCCTCGTCAGTTGGATGAAACCTGAAACCAGGAGGCAATTCCACTGGCGCCATCCAAGGATTTGTAACTTCTGATCACAGCTTCATCCCCCGAACATCCAGAGATGGAAGCGGATCGTGTCATGTGAAGTGAAGTGTATGATATATACAGTATAAAGCTTGTATTTCAAGTTGTATTTGTTTGCTATGCAAGCACTTTCACTTTAGCAGATTCTTGGGACAAACGTTTCAGGGAAGCCCTTTTACTAACTTCTCACCAAGTATTGGTATAAAGAGCGTGATTCGTGTTCTGAGTACATTGCTAAAAGCTTGTTAATCACTGATATAGGAAGACGATAGATATTAATCGCAACAGTTTCTTGCTAACTACCATGCTAGCTACCATCAATATCATACCAAAAAACACCACAAAAACAAGCTTGATTGCATAGGAACTGAAAGTCTAGCATAGTAAATATTTCATGAGCACGCAGCGAAGAAGATCGATCATAGGCAGTTCAATACGTACCTTGACAGCAACCAATCCAAAGAGAAGTATAGTGGAAAATGAGTGTATTAAATGCCTAGAAGTTAACCTTAATCAACATTCTAGCAAAATCTACGAGTCTTTGACTTCTGTTTAATTGATTCAGCTGGTTTTCATTATCATCTATGCGTCAATCACATCTGGTTTCCTGTCCTTCAGATTCATCTGATTCATCATTCGTCTTTCGGCTTAAGGGTGGTCACGTTCATATCAGACAGGAAACAGTAAGCTAAACTTTGTGGTCGAGAGATAATTTAGTTACAAGATCATTGTTGTCTCAAACTTAGTCATCAATCATTCCCTCTTTCTAGTGGAACATGAATGGACAGTTGCGACGTTGCATCGACCATGGTTATTATGCATCCCTATGAACCATTCCTATTCATCGACCAGCCTTTGCAACTTTTGCAGCCCTATTGAGGTCCTCAATTGCATCTCATGTATCATGTATACAAATGAAACCTTTGAACCACTGAGTTCCGAGGGCCATGAACTATCATTTCCGAATGTGATGTGCAAGAGTATTTCATCAATTATGAAATGAACGTATCATGATGCATGCTGCGTCTACTGGATGATGCTCATGATGATCTATTACGGAGAGCATGGCATGTTCAAATCATGTGCACAAAAAAGCGTTATAAAAAGTAGGGTAATTCTGATTGAAAGATCTATAGCATGCATTTCCTCGACCAATATCCACCTAGCTTATTTCTATTTCAGCTTTAGCAGGTGCATCAGTAATGTTTGATTCAAAGTGTTCTATGAAGTGTTTCATGGAATCTTGAATTCAACAAGCCATAAATGGAAGCCATATTTGAACAATGTTTAACTTGATCCTTCAATTAAAGCTAGCGACAACTCATTCGCGCAGATGTTTTGTCGCAACTTAAAGATCCACGAAGATAAAATATATGCTGCAACATGTCACCAATCCACAAAGATAAGCAAAGACTACCAAGAACATCGAGACTACGATAATGGGCCTGGGATGTGCACAAATGCTTCGGAAATGTCAAATATCAATTCAAGTGTCCGTTCGAGGGTAAGAAGACAGCAAAGGCTAGAGATGAAGCAATGTGATGAGAAGCTAGTCTAACATTAAATCAAAAGCAACCTAACAAGATATTTGTCTTTAGAGACACTACAGATCTTAGCCCATCTGAAAAAATAGGCTTCATCCAAACAGCTAAAAGTACAACATCCGGAAGATATGAGAGCATGACGTGATCCTCATTCAAGCTGTTCTCAATGGAGGCGAGACCAGTATGACACCATCTCCTCTGACAAAGAGAAAGGGAACAGTCCGTTTTGTGGTCTGCAAGAGAAGCAGTTTGCATCAGAAAATTGCAGGGAGAATCAATTAAACAAATCAAATATTATCTCAAGAAAAAACACGCTTGAAAAGTAAAATATAGCTGGCTCTATTATGGCCTTTATAAGCTTGTCAGCCTTGAGAACCAAGAATCGGTTGGCTGATCACTTAGCTTATTCTGCTACAGAAATCTCAAGACGTAAAAATCTATTGACGTTGTAAGAATCCACAAATTCTATTCAGCTGCTTTATAGCCCTACACGAAGCTCTTCTACTTCTAAAAAAAGCTATGGAAAAAAAAAGTGAATAAATTATTCACTACTTGATCTAGCTGAGAAGCCGTGTGTAATGTATTGCAACTAGCCATGCATTAAGGATGTCCTTGCTTTGCAAGAAGAGTCGTCTTCTTGTAAATGGGTACAGTGGCCATGTTGAGTAGCCGTCCAGGTTATCGGCAAGTTACTAACTTCTATTTGCCCTTGCACAAGGTTCTATTACATGGTAGTATATTAATTCCAGCTTAGATAACAATTGTTTGAACTTATCATAACACATTGAATAGATTCTTCCACTGTTGGAGGATGCATTTTTCTTCCAACTTTCATATTTCTCTTTCGTTTGAGCATTAGCTGGCTCCCTACTAGTATACCTTGGCCATAGCACAGAATTTCGATTCACGATAAAACCCTGATTTGATTTTGCATCAAAGAAGGTTGGATCACAGTGAGTGCACAACTTGATTGAATTCTTCTGGTGAGAAGTAGAATGACATCTATTTCATTATACAGAAATACATGGGGATGATAAAGCCTTTACTAAAACAACATTTTAGAGAGACTGATCGCAGCACAAAAAGGTTAAATTTTAACCTTCGTCCACATTGAAGAATTATTAGATATTGAGCTTACTCTATCGATGACATTTCCTCTCAAGCATGTCTTGATTGTTATATTCTCGTAGCAATAGCCTCTTTATTTGCTAGGTAAGTGTGTATGTATTTGCCTCTCACGGATTTCGCTCTACGCAGGAGCTTTTACATTTGTTAGTTGACGTACATTGAAAAATGAAACAATCATGAAACATAAAAAATTCCATACCCGAACAATCTCTTCATAAGTCTCGTCATCGATTTCTACAGTAGTAACAATCTCTTCCACATCGCCAAGAATCATATTCAGATGTTGATCATAAGCCTTCAAGTCAAGACAACCAATAACTTGATGAAAACCCATACATGCATTACATTCTCAATATGATTGAGCGGAGTCAAGAAAGAAACCAGTGATTAACAACTTAAAAGTTGAAACTCATCCAGTCATTTAGTCATTTGGGATTTGCTCAAATGGTTGTGAACTATTAAGGATATGATGAGGAAACTGTACTCTTTTTTTCCCGTAATGCCTTAAAACAGAAATATTGCATGACATTCCTACAATGCTGATGATTGCAAGGAATTGAAAACTCAAAGTGGAAAGCCATGTGGATAAATTAGCAATAAATTCACGACATAGGCACTAGTTAATTGTTTCAAAGATAAGATTAGGGCCATAGGCCAAACGTTATGCCAGATTCCAGAAGATAAAGGAAGTTCTCTTCTCATTCAATTTGAGCCCCTGTTAGTGCACAGAACCACCCTGTTGACGCATAAAGTCAGAGAACATTAGCATAAAATTCTGAATTTTTTAAGTTTCTTCTGCATGGTTCAGCATTCACTCCATCCTAGATAAGTAGATCACGTCACATTGTTCTGGCAAGAAAAATTCCGATTTGTCACAGCACGGTCAATTATAATATCCTCTGAAAGTTAAAAACAGTGAAATGTATGCAACATGTTATCAATCATTAACTCGTAACAAAAACATAAACCTCAATCAATTTCCCCTCCTGAAAAAAATCCAACTTAACAGAAACCCATAGCATATACCGTATTAATATACTCTCAATTCCTTATGCTGAACTCAAAAATACGTTTCCACACTCCTAATCCCCAAGACAGTCGCAGCTCTGTTAAGTTATAATTAGAATTTAGATTATCCACAAAAGTTAGGACTTTTGGTAGATTGGTTCGTCAATATGGCATCAGAATACGTGTGAGACGTAGTTACAAGTTCAATCCTACAATCCCATCTGTTGTGATGTCTGTTCGGCATTTAGTAGAGAGCATGGGCATTCGACTTAGAGAAGAACTAAGATACTTATAACATTCTCAGTCCTTTTATCAACGGCTTGAGTTCCGTACAATCGATACTTGTTTCCTCAAGAAGCTAAACCTAAAACAAGCGACCCACTAACATTGACTCAAAAACCAGGCAGCTCAGGCACACAACACCACACTCATTCTCAAATAAACGAACTCCCAAATCAACTGAACGATACTGCCTCTTTACTCACACATCAAAAAGCACTGATCGATTTCCACTCTGCTCGAAACCCTAAACAACACCACTGACTCAAAACAGTACCGCAGAAACCCTAATTGAACAAAACAACAACAAGAAACAAAGTGCTGCTCGAATCTCCCAAAAATTCTAGAGGTTTAGGGTTGAATCCAATCAATCAATCAATTCAATTCAACTAACAGAAACCAATTCATCGACAGTAAACGCGAAGAGATGAAAACAAATAACCATTACATGAAGTTTGCCACGGAGTTCGCGGTCGGATCGGAGCTTGACGTAGATGCGCTCGTCGAGGCTGAGACGAATCAGATCCAGCGGCTCCTTCACCGCGCTCTCCTCCTCCGTCGACATTTCACCCTCTCTCACACACTTCTTCTCGCCGGAGATCGGAGGCGGCGGCGACGCGGTGGCGGAGAGATCGGGATAGAGGTGAGAGGAATCGAACTCTCGTCTCTGTTTGACTGGGTTAACCAAGGGCTTTATTGGACTGATTGATGCAATCTCAATCGCTTTCCTTTATTATATAATAGATATATATATTTAATAATTTTTTTTATGATATATGAAAAAAAAGAGAGAAGAAAATCCGAATATGTTATTGTTAGTTTGTTTCTTAAAAGATTACACATAATCGATGGTGATTATTCGGTTTGGTAAACATTTAACATAAGTTGATTCAACGTCTTTTATTTTTATTTTTTTTCTCGGTTTCAATCAATAGTTTGGTTTGAAAACCAAATGAAATATTACAAGATTGACATAATATGTTGAATATTTATAGTTAATTAACTTGGTTAAGATAAATTTGATGTATTCATGTACATTACTGGATTCTGTGGTTGATCGGTTACGATTATTGGATAAAATGGTTTCGGTCATTCAATTAAACGTTTTTTGTGATAGTTATGTGCTTTGACTTAATCTATTAAAAAAAAATTAACCGACTAACCTACTCATTAATCGATTTCTATTAATGAATCCGTTAATTGATTTTGGTTTAGTACAACTCGCTATTTCACATAACGAACAAATGAAACTTGCTATAGTATAACTCGCTATTTCACATAAGGAACTATTACAAAAGTTTATTTCTTACGTAAATCTTCTTTAATTCACAAAGAGATACTCGACTTTCTAGCCCTAAGCATCAAGTCCCACTTGAGTTTTCATAGTCGATTCCATATCATCGTCTCATTCTAGCTTTGGAGTTCTCAACTCTGACGCTTGCCCATGATCATAGAGTTCCAAGGCTACTTTCTCAAAGATAAGCCTCCACTTTCCATCTTGTTTGCGCTTTGGGTTTGGTTCCCTACCTACAAGTACATACTTATACTTCTCCTTCATAAGCATCCAATGAGACGTGTTAGAGAGGGTCTCGATAAGACAATCTATCTTATATGCTTCTTTGTCAAGTTGTATTGCTGGATCCTTTTATGAATCCCTGTGATGTACGTCTCAACGCACTCGTTTGGTGTCATCTTAAAAGCATAGGGATCCTCCCTAAGTCTTTTACGCCGAGAACTCATACTAAACAAGAGAGTTCCAAGTTAGTTTGAAAACAAAAGACTATAACTTTAAACTTTAGCTTCCTCGGCCCTCGCACATATAGCTCACATTCATTTATCTTTGTATCGTTCCATCTTGGAGGGTACGCATCACTGTCACGACTCAATCAAAAGATCATGATCAAATTGCAAAGGCACTTAAGTATGAAGAGTTTCATAATAAAAGAGTGGTTGGGTTGAAAATATTATTACATAACCATTATAGTTTCAAGAGTTAAGCGTATGGACAAAATTAAATATAATGGGTCACTAACTAGGTTTGCTCACTAGTCGTTTGTACCCTTGTTTCGCTTGTCAACCTGAAAATATTTAGAACATGAAAAGACGAGATAAAAATCTCAACTACTATAATATGATGCGTAAAAGCAAAGAGATTTTTATGAAACCATCCTTAAGTGAGTTCAATCCCGTGTAAGCATATAAAACCCGAGAGTAATACAAAGTGTTTTCCTTTCAAAGTTTGTTCCGAGTGTTCATTTCTTTTGCGAGTTCTTACTTAGTCATTGAAGACAAGCGAGTTTGGCTGAGCTCAAACGAAGGGTAGGAGTAATTTGAGTGACGCACAGGTTGTGAGAACCTAAGATTTCAAATAGATAAAGGGGATAGTCATGGACGCATAGGAAAACATATTATCTAAGCGATTTCAATCAACGAACACTTGATTACTAACTTGCTTTAAATCCGGTTCTTATATTCAAAACAAAGAAATAAGGCTTAGCATATATAACATTTAACAAACTTGACTACGAGTAGTCCTGTCTTGATTTACTTGGTGTCGTTATGACAAGCTAGGTGCATCTAGGATTGACGAGGACCCACCGACATACATTATTTATAAGTTGATCAGAAATATGTTCCCTTTACTTGTTCTTGATGGTTCGTAACCTTTAAGACCAACTCGCAAAGCTTTTGAGAATTGTTATTGTTTTCAAACCATGAGAAGCTAACATATCGATGATCATAGAAAATCATGTCGATTACTTGTTAAAGCAAGGATTTCACAAGAAAATAGGTTCATGTTTTCCTAAGACGTTTAAAAAGTTGGCAAATTCATAAGCATGTGCTATGATGAAAGCGTTAACCATACATATAGTTATCTCTTACTCTACTTGGGTCTTGCCTCTTAACTATGTCCCGATCTTCTTGTACCTCTTAATGCCCCTCATTTCCTACACACACATACTCATACTCATATTTAGTAGACTCTTAATTGTGAAGCGTAACGAGTTTACTAGGGTATGAGTCGATTAACTCTTAGTGCTTCTGTTCAAGCATGCATGCCATGTCACACTCTTTACTTCTCTGCATCCTCTCTTCTTTGAATAAACCAAGAAGTGTTTAAAGTCCCTTCTTGGAGTGTATATCATGACTGTTTATAATGTCCTTGTCAGGTGATTGATCATCACTTCCTTAGCTTAGATCTTGACACTTGTCACCGAGTGACACTACTTGACTTAAAACTTGATATGTACATAGGTGGCTTCTCCTTATTTTAAATAATGACAAGTGTGATTTTAGGTGACCTTTTCTTATTTTTAATCTTGACACATATGAACCTAAACATCCTTAAGGCGACTAAACCTTATTGTGATACATGTGGCTCAAGTATCAATTCTTTGGTGATCGATTCAGCTAAACATGAGAGGCTCAAGTGTCGCAATGCTATTCTTCGATGTGTTTATGTCTCGTTCACTAGCTTCCCACCTATTTGCGTTATAAACGCTAATCGTTTTGGTCCTGTCGTGCTCTTGTCTTTATATTGACACAGGCTGACGCGTGCTGCGTAAACACTTAAAAAAAAAACTAAAAAAAAAAAAAGCAGTTTTATAAACTAAAAAAATTAGTCGCAAAATGTTTTTTAGTCGATAAAATGATATTAACGACTAATTGACGATTAAAAATGTTAGTCGCTAAAAGTTTTCTCATTATTTAATTTTGACGAGTAAAACAATTATTAGTCATTGATTTTGCAACTAAAAAATAATTTAATCATTAGATTTGCGACTATATCAATTTTTGGTCTCTAAAAAAATTATGATTAATTTTTAATTTAGTTTGCGATTAAATTTAAGATTTTGGTGGCAAAAATGATGATTAAAACTGACATAGTCATTATTTTGGAAAACCTAAAAAGAAAAAAACAAAATGTGTTGGCATGGACACGCAGCCTACAAAAATCGAACCAATAACTTTCATTGGTTACAAGTCCATTGTTGGATCACAGTGGCAACTGAATCCCTCTGAATATATTTGCCTTTAAATTTTTTTATAATTTTTGTGGTTTACGAAAATGGCGACTAATTGCCTATATTACTCGCTATTTTTGTGACTAAACACAATATTTAGTCGCTATTTTTGCTATTAAAAATATGTTAATCGCTAAATTTAAAATCCACATTTTATAGTTCGTTAAGAAAATAAGAAATTAATCGCAAAAATGATGACTAAAACACTCTTTTAGTAGCCAAATTTGCTACCAAGAAAATATTTAATCGCAAAAATGGCTACTTAATATATTTAGTCGTTAATTTTACGACTAACTAAGAGTAATAAATCGCCAATTTTGCTACAAGGAATTTTTTAAGTCACTATTTTTACTATTAAAGTTGATATTAGTCACAAATTTGGCGATTCAGCTCTTATAGACGCAATTATAGCGATTAAACTCATGTAATCACAAAATTTACTATTAATTTTTCTACTAAAATATTTTTTTAATCGCAAATTCTCCTTGTTTTTTTGTAGTGTAATTAAAACGCTCGGTCATTACTATAGCATGGAAAAGAAGGTATATATATAGCATCGAGGACAGTGCTGCATGTGGCACAAATTGGTCAAAACCCCAACCTAGATTCATGATCTTCAATTTCCATACCAAACGCATGAGCTATATATTGAGAATCCACTTAACTAACCAGTTAGAGAATAAAGGATCAATGGTTGTAAACCGGTAAGGTAGCCGATCCGGTAAGGATATGGGATAGAACTATCCAATCTCCAGCTCGGAAGCACTGAATGAAAGCAGGAATTGAGAGCTCAATGGATTGAAAGGTTGAACTTCCTAGACCTATCAATTATAATGTCACTTGGTCTTTGGATGAGACCTTTCCCATGTACGACATAGAGTATCACTTCGGAATGTTTCCTAATGTGATACCCGAGCGTTTGCTAATGTTTAGTATTTAGTAACGTTTTGCGCTATGCTAGTTGCCAAAGGTCTCTATGAGACCAAGACGCTTAGCGATTTTTACACTAAAAAGCAGAAATGTCTTTAAGGATAACGGACCAATAAAACATCGACACCTACGATTTAAATGTTAAGTGACCAATAAGATGATGACACTTAAAGAAACAAATGCCATAAGGTAAATAAGCCATACAAAGACACTTGGACACGTAGGTGTCAAGCAAAGGATCGAGATAGAAACGCTCAAGTATAAATGTGACATGCTTTAAGACAACGAAAAGCCACCTAAGTTCATATTTGTCAAACAATGGAATAAGGTAGTTATGTGTCAAGCCCTTAAACAAGGAAGTGCCACCTATGGCCATGTGTCGACATCCTAACTAAGGAGTTAGTGGCTCATCATTCACCTAAGACACTATACATAATCAAGGGTTTGAAGAAACTTAGAGCATCAAAAGTGCCAAAATGAAAAGGGAAAGAAATGAGAAAGAATAAGAGTAGCGTCATGGATTAACAACATGTTTGCTCAGAAATACTAAAGGTGTCGAAAGACAATAGATGTTAAAGGAGGAAGAGCCTTTTTAAAGTAGCTCACAAGACTAAAAAGTAACTATATGTGTGATAACATTTTCAATACGGCTTCTTTACCTTTATCCAGGTTCAAAGTCATGGTTTTATCAATGTTTTAAGGGTTAATATGACGCAGGGAACCATTTAGTCACGGTTTTATCAAGGTAACGTTTTGATATAGTTACCTTTTACCACTGCGTTATCGTATAATGTGTTCAATGGTACTTTTATGTTCATCAACGCTCATGTGCTTCATAAAGACGGCATGCTTGGTTTCTGAACTCTATGTTTAATGATAACATTATGTGAACTTTGTAAATATTTTTCAAGCACGTGTTAAAGGCTTCTGTGATGCAAGTTGATAGTAAAGGCATGAAATACAATGCACATGAGAAGGGGACATGACCCCGATTAAAGTTCTGATCCATGGTGCATCGATCAAACTTTCGACATGATCAATATTCTGCTCTGATATGTCGCTCTGCAAAGTTCGTGCCACTCGTAATCATGTTCTAGGTGTGTTCAAGTAACAAATGCTCACTGTGTTTTAAAGTAATGAATCTTCGTTTATGAGTATTATGTTTGCAAGTGCGATTTCCACGTTTTAGAGATATGAGACGTGATCAAGGTTTTCAGTGATCAAGTTTTGAAAACCCTTTTGTTTCTGTATCGTCAAGAATTTCCAAGGCTTGAAGAAATGAACCGTCTTTAAAGAAAATCTCGTTTCGTTTTCAAATGTCCTAAGTATAGATATTGGAATTCCAGTCTCATTTTTCAAACTATTCAATTGTTTCAAGTCTAAAAAAGAGGCTAGAGAACTATAATAGACAAGCAAACCATAAGAATGACTTAACAACTGACTCTAGGTTTTGGGGACGAAGGTTAAAGGTAATGGTTTAAGATTATAAGAGCCTTATAGTTTAGGCTTAGGTAGACCATGACGATAACGTCTCGTAAATAGATTTGACTTTTAGGAAGTTATAGTGTGGTATCGGGGCAAAGATTTCGAATGAAATCTTGGGATCGTTAACTTATACTCTATGATCAGACTAAAACTGGTAAATGTGCTTCCCATGACAATATACTTATAAATTATGGTCGGACTCGTTCATAATCATACATACACTCTACCCAATAGTATAGAGAAATATTGAGAAAAAGTATTTTGTAAATCAATTTGATTGATTAACATGTCGCGACAAACAAGTCGTGGAATATTATTATTGGATAATTGAAAAAAGAAGAATAACTATGAAAACTGAAATTTGGAATCTCATTTACATATTTTTTTGTTATATGATTTTCTTATTAGTCCTGTTACTTGGCATGCAGAATTTTCAAAGGATGGAAGCTTTAGAATTTGGGAAATTGGGATGGATGCAAGGTCGAAGGATCAGATTCAAACATAGGGACTTTTTTTTATAGGATCAGATTCAAACATGGAGATGATTTTTCAGACCACGTTGATTTCAAAGATAAAAAGGGATTGAGATTAATTCGCTAGACCTAGAAGTCAAATCCACATCTACATATAGTTGAACAATGACTTGATCAAATCATTATTGGATCTCATTCATTATACGCATGAAAGTTGATCTCGAAATATATGATCACTGAATGAACTGACTAAATTCTTTTAACCATTAAAGCAGCGGTTGAAAACCGAGGAAAAAAATCTCAAAGATAAATCATAACAAAATTTTCCTTTTTATCACTTTCTCTCTCTAAGCTTTATAGGCTCTCTTTTTCTCGTTTTCATATTACCCACATCCATCGTGATATATATACACAAAAAACCTTTTGGGTTCTAAAGTTAAAAAAAATCATTTTATAACAGAAATGACATGGATTATGTTTGTGATACTTATTAAATCAACCTAAAAAAAAAATGAATCATGACATCAAAAATAAGAAATTATGTGATTTTTTATTTACTTAAATTTTGTCTTTGTGATATGGGTTATAGCTAGCGATGAGCTAGCTAGCTACGGGCTGCATGGAAACGCAGAGGCTACAGGGCTAGCTAGCTATGGGCGACGACAGAAGGCGGCTGGCGGCTTAGGACGACTACAGGTGGCGATGGCGTGGAGAAGGCTACGGGTGATGAAGATGGCAGCGGGCGACGTCAGGAGGCTACTGGCGTCAACGGGTGGGGAAAGAGAGGAGAGGAGGGGAGCAGAAGGGAAAAAGGGAGACGACACGGGGAATATATAAAGTTCTATTTGCGACGGATTCCGTCGTAAAATGGAATAAAAAAAATAAACATATCTCTTCGATGGATGCGTCGCAAAATCATTCATATTCCGCGACGGATCCGTCGTAATATTTTTTAAAACAAAAAATTAAATGATTTAATATTATAATAAAAAACAAGTATATCTACAACGCAATCCGTCACGAATTCATATTTTATGGATAATTTTTTTTTCTGTTTTTTCCTAAGTGTTGGGAATTTTTTTCAGCGACGAAATCCGTCACAACTTCGAATTATCTGTGACGAAAACTATAGCAGATTTCTTACTCACAACATCCTTAATTTTAAACCTTTAGCTTTATCGTAATATTTTACGCTCTCAAAAAAATCGTAATGATCAAAGCATTTCATACTGTCAATAATCAACTGATTTTATTTTTATTTTAAAGTTTAGTACCTTATTTTGATCAAACATAAGATATAAAACATGTAACTCTAATAATTCTAATTATAACATTGAAATGCAAGAAGTACTTTGAACTTGTAATTATCTTAATTTGGTGTAATGATTTAAACTTATGCTTGTGATATGATTATTGCATATAAAATATGTGAAAAACCTCATTTCTAAATATCTATAAAATATAAAGCGACGGAATCCGTCGCAATATACTTAGTTTTACTACGGGTGTCATCGCAAACTATACCTTACAAAAACTTTAATATTTAAACTTTAGTTTTATCGCAATATTTTACACTCTTGAACAATCGTAATACTCAAAGCATGTTATAATATAAATTATCAATTGATTGTATATTTATTTTAAAGCGTGCCACCTTATTTTGATCCAAATATAATATATAAAACATGTAACTCTAATAAAACTAATTATAACATTGGAATGCAAGAAATACTTTCAAACTTGTAATTGTCTTAATTTGATGTAATGATTTCAAATTTGTACTTGTGACATGATTATTGCATGTTTTATATGTGAAAACCCTCTTTTCTAAATATTTTTAAAATATTCAATGACGAAATTTGTCACAATATACGTATTTTTGCAATAGATGCCGTCCATTAACCTTTTTTTTGAAGTGCTTGTGCTGCTGGAAAAAACCGACTCGTGCCCGGGCGTGGTCCAAGCCTGGGCCCGGGCGCTTTGACGCTTCTCTTGGTTTGTGGCTGAATCACACATCCTATGCTTGAGCGTGGCGTATGCGTGCGCCCAAGCGCTCCCAAGTTTTTACTGCGTCCATTATCTGACATCTTTTTGGGTTCTCGAGACAAAACTCCAACAAGAGCAGAGACAAAGGTGAATTATTTATTTAAGATTCGTATCATATGAGTGAGAATCGATAGGAAATATAATACTTGTCCGATAAAAAGAGGAAGGAAGTTATCAATGAAGGGAGAAAATTGGGAGGATATTGGTTTTCTTTTTTTTTTTTTGAAAAAATGATGATTTGGTAAAAAAAACTAAAATGGGTACAACCTATTAGTAATTATAAAAGAAAAAACTAACTTCTACGTAATTTTCACAAGATTATTTCGGTTAATCAAAATCAAATTAATGCTCCTTCCATTGAAACTTGTCTTGCGCATCCGCAATCGCAAGCTCCGCTCTTACGAGTCGCATCTCCATGTAACCCATGTCTTTCCTCGACATGACTTTCTCTACGATCTTCGCTCCCTTCTTCTTTCCTTTCTTATCTTGCTCAACGTCAACAACGTGAGTAAGATCACTAGCCATCTTTGCTCGGGCGTAACCTTTCCCACAAACGTGGCTCTGATACCGACTGTCACGAGCTTATTGTTTCTAAGACCGTGCGGCACCTAGGCACCCTCGCCTCGTGTCTAAGTATAGGATCTTGATTTTTAAACCGGGCGAGGTAGAAGGATCCCTGGATCAAATATAGCTGGGTCAAAATACTCCGTGAAACCTTGCACGGCAGGATCTAAAATAATGTCATCTGGTATGTAATACGATAATTTCCAAGCATCAATCACAGTGCATTACCCTATTTATTGATGAATTCAGACATCATATATGCTTAGTTGAAAGCCGAAAAGTAGTGGTCTACAGAAAAAGAAAGTTACTGAGTATGGCTTGTGCAGGGTAAGAAATGCTGGAATTTGGCGACATTCTGCTAATCAAACTTATGTTTCTGAAGAGCTTCCACCACTTGTTTCATGGTTGGCCTTGCATCTTTGTCTTCTTCAACACACTGCAATGCAGTTAAAGCGAGCGTCTTCATCTCCTCTATATTGTAGCTGTCCTCCATTCTTGGATCAACAATTTCCTTGAGCCATGACACAATATTCGGTGCCTTGACTTTCCTTTCCCTAACCCATGTAACAAGCGTATGATGTTGTGCCTCAGATTGCGAGTCTACATATGCAGGGCTCTTACCGGTCACAACCTCCAGCATGACAACTCCGTAGATATAAACATCGACTTTCGACGTAATAGGCACATTGCTAACCCACTCTGGAGCCATGTAGCCCCTGGTGCCTCTGATCCTTGAGAGGCTGGTATTGTTTGCAGCATCTCTATTCAGTAGCTTAGAGAGTCCGAAATCCGCGACCTTGGCTTGGTAATCGGAATCCAACAATATGTTCTGGGGCTTCATGTCGCAATGCAAGATCCACTCGAGACACTCCTCGTGGAGGTAAGCAAGTCCTCTTGCTGTACCTAGGGCGATATCGTACCGTTGTCCCCAACTCAACGAATTTGAGTATAGATTCTCAGCTAACGATCCTCGCTCCATGAAGTCGAATACCAAAAGCCTCCGTGTTCCTTCGAGACAGTAACCCCACATTTTGATTAGGTTCATGTGGTTAAGCCTCCCAATGATGCTCATCTCTGCTAGGAACTCTGCTTCTCCTTTGGTGGCATCGGCAAGTTTTTTGATCGCGACGACTGAATTATCGCTCAAGATTCCTCTGTATACGCTACCAGATCCACCTTTCCCTACTTCTTCTTTGAAATTAGATGTTGCTTTCTTCAGTTCCGCATAGGAAAACTTATTGAACCCTGTCCCGGCTAAAACATAGCCTTTGAAAGCTGCGGCTACGTCTTCATTATTCCTGAAGAAGATGCACCAAACCAGGAAAATGCAAGTGAATTCCACAATTCCAAGTCCACCTGCAAACCAAAGCAAGAAGTTCAGCGGCATGCTGTTCTTCCTTATTTTGTAGTCCCTGTACAAGTGCTCGACAACCCCGGGCTTGCATACATGCTCCCGTGTTTCAGTTGTATCATTCGTATGATTAGTTAGTTTCACATAAAGAGTGCCTGTAAATGTCGGATCATGATGCAGATTGAGCAACCTCGTCTTTGTGTAACAATGAAAAATAGTACCCGTATTCTTCAACAAGAAGGCCTTGCAATTTGTCATGTTCAAGCACGCCAATCGACAGTAGCGGTAAGTGGAGTTTGGATTATAGATATCATCATAGCCCCATGCTTCCGTACGAGTGAGCTGAAGGAAACGAACATCATTACTGGGAGTCTTGAGTTCAAACTCTGGTTCGCAACCTTGGGATAGATCACGAGGATCCTTGATCCTAAAACCCTTGATGCAAGTGCACTGCCTGCCCAAATGAGGATCATATGAACAAACATTGTTAGGTCCGCAAGTTCCATGAATATTACACGGTTGATTGAAAGCCTGCCATGTAACGTCCCATCCTCCGTTTTCCTGTAAGCTGTACATCCTGAGATTACCGTCATGGTCGAGAGTCAATCTCCTCTGAGGCCCGAGTCCAGCATCGGCCGCATGAAATCCAAGACTATCAGATGAGTTGAAATAGCCATGAGAATCATACCATGCAACTCTGCTATCATTATATGAACTTCTTGCGATCTCCCAACTGACGAAGTCAGGATCCGGCCAGTACTCGCTTGATATCGAAGGATCATCGAACAGCAGATGCAGCTCGTTATCATTATCGAAAAAGAGCTTGTAGTAACCGGACGACTGATTTGTTTGGCTCCTAGACGAAACAAGGGAGAGATCTCTAGTCAGGAGCTGACCAGGAAGCAATGTATCCGTCGGGAAGTTGAAACTTTGCCAGAGCTTTGATATCGAAGCAGCCATCAGGACCAAATTGCCCGTGTCCAGAAGCTGCAACTCTAGATGAATGGACGAGTTCAACTTGGTATCGGAAGACCATGCGATGCTGTGGCCTGCATCAGTGAGAACCAGATTGCCACTGTCCATCAGCATGAGCAGTGACCTCCTACCGTTAACGGGATAGTCACGGTTAGCCATCCAAACCGTGGCCTTATTCGTAGAGTTTGTGAACCATATGGCGAAACAGAACGCATTATCGCCTACTTCGTAAAATCCAGCAGAGAAAACGCCGTTGCATGAAACGAGAACATCATCTGGTTTCTCGACGGAAAGTGACGATCCCCTTTCAAGTGTGTTTCCACTAGCGGGAAACGAGTGTGATCGAGGAGTTAGAACGAAAATGAAAGCAAGCATGGCAATGATAGTATCCATTTAGATTGAAGATATGATTTGAATGAGAAACAAGGCGTTTTCCTTGCACGCGATTTTATAGGTGAAACAATATTTGAAAAAAAAAAAAAATCAAGCTTGTATCGAAATATAACTTGACTTGAGACGACTTGGTAAGAGACTGGTCACTGGAGCCAAATAAATGAATAAATAGGCCCAACCCAAAGTGTTTGACAAGTTAGGCTGTGAAGGCAAGGGACGTTTGAAATTATTGCTCCCATCCCATACGACAAGGCCAATGCAAAGAACGACTAAAATAATGGGAAAGAAGGAAGTCAGGCTGGACCAGAGTAGCAAGTCGACTAACTCCCAGACATGTTCCCGGAAAGTTCTTGGAAATGTGAACTTGATCAGTTTCTACGAGAAGTTCAATATACTTATCAACAATATAAAAATTTTAGGGAAAACTTTTAATAATAAGGAAGTCAACCTGAAAGTCATAAGATCGCTTCATGAGAGGTGGTGACAAAGATCACAGCAATAAGGGAGTCTATGGATCTTGTTAAGATGTCCGTAACCCAATTGTATGGTATGCTGTATACCTATAATTTGAAAGTTGAGCAGAAGAGACAAATTGATGTGGTCAGAAAGAAAACTCTAGCCTTCAAAGCTCAAAAGAAAATTCTTAGATACATAGTCAAGAGGGAAAACAGATTAGAGTAGCCTTCAAACTCCTAAACTCATCATAGTCAAATAGAATACTGGAGCTATTGCATATGTATCTTTTTGGTCCAGTAGAAGTAGAGAGCTTGAATAGAAAGAAGCATATCCTAGTTATAGTATATGGCTATTCAAGATATTCATAGATAATGTTCTTGCACAAAAAAAAAGTGAAATTTGCAGTCAGCTAAGTAGATTCCTAAAATAAGTTCAAAATGAGAAAGACAATGAAATAATCATAATCAGGAGTGATCATGGTACTGAATTTGATCAAATAAGAATAGATAATTACTGAAATAATAATGGAATTAAACATAACTTTTCAACACCTATAACACCTCAATAAAATAGTGTAGCAGAGAGAAAGAATATGACATTTATAGAAGCTGCCACAACAATACTTGCTGATGCAAATTTACCAAAAAACTTTAGAGCCAAAACAGTAAACATTACATGCTATCTTCAAAATAGATGTCTTATACATAAACTGCACAAGAAAACTCACTATGAATTATGAAAAGGAAAGACACAAAGTGTCAAATATTTTCATGCCTTTGGATGCAAATACTACATATATAACAATAATAAACATCATCTAGAAATTTTTGACCTTAAAACAGATGACGAAACCTTCTTAGGATACTCTACAACTAGTAAAGCATTTAGAGTATATAATATAAAAACACAGACAGTAGAGGAGTCAGTTCATATTTCCTTTGATAAAGTCTAAATATCCATACGTGATACTAATGTCTTTGATGAGAAATGTGCATGTATAGATGATGAGTAAGATGCTGTTGAGAGTCGTAAAGCTGCAGAAAAGGTTGAGAAGTTTGCACACACTAAAAAGAACAATAATAAAGCAGAATCAAGCAGCCCACAATACAGCATCAACTGGAACACACAACCATTAATCAAGATAAAATGAGATGGATCAAGACACTCACTCAAGATAACATCATTGAAAACATGGATACACCTATGCAGGTTTGAAAAGCAATAACCAGAGAGTACCTGTATGCATGTTTCATATCAGATATGGAACCAAAGAGAACTAATGAAGCTTTAGGTGATCCGAATTGGATTGATATCATGCAAGAAGAACTAAATGAGTTTCAAAAAAATAAACAAACTATAGTATCTAGTGTCAAGACCCAAGAATTATCCAGTTGTTGACTGCAAGTGGGTGTTTAAGAACAAAACTGATGAAAATGGAACAGTAATAAAAAACAAAGTCATGTTAGTGACAAAAGATTACTCACAAGAAGAAACATTACTTTTGATGAAAACTTTGTCCATGTTACAAGACGGGAAGAAATAAGAATATTTCTTACCTATGTTGCACACCAAAGGTTCAAAGTCAATCAAATAAATGTAAAGAATATCTTCCTAAATGGAAATTATGACAGATTGATTATGTGTATGGATTCACATTTGTGTTGAATGTTTAGTGAATTTGTTTTGATATTTATTTAAAAAAACGGATGAAATAACATTATATGATAAACTTTGATGTTTAAGCCCAACAGACTTGGGTGATAACTTTGATGTTTAAGCCCAACAGATTTCTTACCCAAGTAATGTTATCAAGTTGGTACGATATAGGAGTATATTTCTGTAAAAACATGGCTGGGTAAAAAATCATGAGATGCCAATGGTGATGATGAATATAGCATTGAGTATCTAATCAAGTTATAATTTCTTGTTAAGTATGGAGTACATCAAATTTTCAATATGTCAGATCTCACGACAATATTTTGTGTTTTATTATTGTGTTGTCGTCCTTTCCCTTTTTGGCTCTTATCTATCAAAACATGCTTATTTAGAGAACAATAGACACTTTTATAATTAAGTAAAAAGACTATTTCAAACTGACATTACAAAGGATCATGATCAAATTTGATACTAGTATGATACCTTGTCCATCGTGTATACATTGCAAGGTTATGGCAAGATGACGACAACAAAAACAACAACAATTCAAATAATTTTATAAATAAATAAAATAATAAAATATATAAAATCTTATATCTATACAAAAAAAGAGATTCTTTTTAATGATGAAAACGTTAATTCATGCAAACGATGACATTAATTCATGGAGATGATATCATTAATTGAGTTGCATATCGTCGACAAGATGGCTAAATATTTTTTCTTTGTATCAAATTCGTTTTAAAGCATTAAAATAATCTATTTATCACCTCATCGATCTGTGATTTACTGTCGGTGAGTGGGGAAACAATTCTTTGTGATTTACTGTCTGCTTGAGTCAATCAAAGAGGTGCCATCATTATTGTGCCAGGTGGAGGCCTTGTGAAGATGACGTGGCACAACTTTGGTCTCCGTCGGCGTGACATGGAAGCGATGGTGGCGTGGATATGGCTGTTAGTGGGCAGTGATTGTGGGGGTGACGTGGGGGCGTTTGATTGGCCCACCTACTGACCTTGAATTGTTGCTATTGACCCGTTGGGTCTTGGGAGAAATTTCCACGCTCCTTTGGGGTGCGTGAGATCCACGCTCGGGGTGAATTATTAATACGATGGGTTTTGAAATAGAGTGGAGTTCTGCTGCTATAACATCAAAGTTTTCTGATAGAACCTCACCAGGAATGCATGAGTACCTGGATGATATGTAAACGATCGTTAGTATTGTATGACAAAGTTTAAAGATAAATAGCTCCATTGTCATGCTACAGTCTGACACAGATCATGCTTGAGCTTGACACATGATTTTTGAATATTCAAGTTTAGAAAAATTTTAGAGACAGTTAATTTAATAATCACTTTTAAATATTTTCTTTATCATTTATTGATTTGATGAAGTTATTTATAAATCATATTGATCCGATGAGAAATCAACGGTTCTCATAGAAGTTTTCAAATGATTACATATAAAATGATTGTCGTTATCATTTCACTTTAAGTTTAAGACGCAATTGGGGAATAAATGATACCATAGTGCCTATTGAACCTTATACAACAACAACAAAAAACAGTAAATAGAATGTGCTCAAAGAATTCTTTTGTCGAGACGGGGGAAGACCAGATATGGGCCACAATGCCTAGATCTACATCTATTTAGCCCATGTATCAAATGGCCATAATGAGCCCAAAATTGCCTTCATATCTGATATGCCTACCCACTAAATAAGTTAGTATAATGCTGAGTGTGGAGTGCTAAATAGCTTCTTTTTCTCTTTGCACTCTTCATGAAACTCTACATATGATTGATTAATGTCAGGGTAATTATGTTTAACTCACAAAGAACTCGTATATCATTCATCAATCAAGAGTTTTCAATGGCGTGCACAAAAAAGAGTGTCTTTAACATTCCTCGCATCGAATTTGAAGTAAAGTCGGAAAATCCTAGCTCAGCCATCGGTAGCTACAGAGCCATCGACCATTCACAAAGCTCATGACACGATCACACGTGTATCAATCTTACTTCTGCTAGTATATATGGAGGCAGTTAGCTGTAGCAATAAACCTGAACTTGTTCCATGTTATATTTCCATTCGAGAAGTAAACTTATAAGCATTACTGAAGCAAAGCGGTATGTCTCTTTGCCAGCAGCCTCTTATATCTCAAAAGCCTTATACTGAAACTAGCCGCTTGTATAAAAATTTCAAAGCATAGAGCAGGATCCTAACCATATACGGTAGCTGAAAGCCTGAAACCGTCAGGAATTGAGACTGGAGTTTACGGCTCGATCTACTACAGGTCGCCTTAAAACCTTTGTCAAACAATATGGATATTGCATTGCAGCAACAGCTCTAGTGGACCAATTATCATTCTACCCATGAATTTTCGTTTATGATTCATGCACCATGTTCATCTTTCTCATGTCACACTTTCAGTTTTCGCAACGCACCAGCTACTTAAAATCACAATAAGGAGCTTATTCATGCCTACTTGGAACTCAATGCGCGCAGGAAGCCAATCTTCACTTTAAAGTACAACTTATCACTCCTAAGAAATCAACCTTAATCTCTACAAATAACAGTCCATCCGGAGCCCGTACCACAGAGCATGATATAAGTTTCTGATATGGTTTCGGTTGGCATCGTGTTGAGACTGCACTCGTTAACTGAAAGTCCAAGCATTTTCGAAGCCAACAAGGCCGTGAAGTAGGAAGAAAGCAGCAGTAGTTGGTTTATGCAAGTGAGACATGCTTTTCATATTTGTAGGTATTAGGTACAAGAGAGGGATATATGTGAATGTCATTGCTCAACAGTTTTGCTAATCATCTATATGATATCTTCATGGTCCGTTTCCTTAATGAGGTCACTTGGGATTAGTATTTAGAAGGGTAAGCAACAATCATAAGGGAACCAATGACAACGGTATTACCCAATCCTATCAGCAAAAAAGTAGTTGGCGCGGCTGAATAGCGACTTCACATAGATCATATCCAAGTATGAAGTTACATCAGGAACACGGAACACAAAGATATATAATCTAACTGTTGATTTACTTTGATCTTACTCAAAGGATTAGACAGGAAGAAAACTACTTGATAATAGTAAGCGGGAGACAACATAGTCCATGTATTGCAGCGCACGACCAACAGTTTTTCACATCGTTTCAGTTGTCACCGCCATTTTGCCACTAAAGTAGTTGTGATTGATTATGCGTCGTAGGAGTGCAAACTAAGAAACGTGCACGGCTCGGAAGTCATGATGATGAACGTGGACTTTCAGAAAAAGAATCCGGTGATCATGACCGATGAGGATATGCACTTCTCGCCCTTCCTGATACCTCATCACTCGTTCATGACACTGCTTTAATTAAATGGCTTCAAAGGTAGTATAACATAATGGTTTCTTATTACATACAGAAGAGCATTGACAGGATCATCTGGCTTATTTCTTTTATACAAAAGCGCATCGACTATTGAAGGGTTTAATATTTACACATCAAAAGTCAGAAAACCATATATAACCAGATTATTGTTTCAGAATCCTGGATACTTGCTGCCTCAAATTCAACTGCTAGATGATAATTCTATACAAATATCATGTGTCCTGAGCTACTGCATCTGTATCTTATCAAAGATCAGTTAAATGAGATTGATTCGATCGCTCTGGTGATAACTACTCGTTCTTCTAGTCATGGTTGAGCAACTACTGGACTGGATTTATGAAGAGATGAACAGTGACATTAGAATCATATATAATATGTATTGCATATCATTCCCAATATTAACATCGTGATCACTAGCTAGAGACTTTCTCATCAATCTATCAATACAGTATATAAATCAATTGGCTTTAGTTTGTACGGATCACCATTTTGCGTGCAATATGGACTGAAAGATTCCATCCGAAATGAAGCAGGAAACTGTACGTGATAAAAAAGGATTCACCTATATCAGATTACAGCTCAATCCTTTGACAAAAGGTCGAGAAACTACAATTATCTTGATTCCTGATTACTTATGGATGACCTGCTTGTAAGTCTAAATTGAATCGAACAGATCAAGATAGCGATATTAAACACAATTGCAGGCATACTTTTATCCGTAGAAATGGGAAATTTTCAAGGATTTATGATATATAATGTAGCTCTAAGAACATTTAGATGATATTGACAAAGGCTAACACCAGTGGAGTTTCAGACTGAAACTCTCAGTATTTGCTTTCAACTTATAACTAAATGCTCTGTTACACAGCAGAACAATTTACCTGCCTAATTTTATTTCTTAGAGGTTTTCTTATAATTAAGCTGTAAGCATTTCTTGAATACTAATACACTTACGTTTACTCGATGACTTGAGACTTTAAATACAAATCGCCTATCCGACCAGAAGGTCACCAAAAGGCCAGAGATAATTAGTTATAACAAAACCTGAACTTTGCTACAACAACACTACACATATCCACTTATTTGGTTGAGTAGGCAACATCAGAAAGCCAATTTTCTCCCTTAAGTAAGAAACCATATATAGGACTGTATCATATATAGCATCAGAACAAAGTAGGTACGTACTATATAGTATATACATCAGTAGTTACTAATTTTACAGAATACGTGGCTGTGAAGCATTTAAAAATTATGTAATTACGACATTGTGCTCATGGTTCTAATTTAGATTTTAGAGTTAGTTATCATGAATCCTTGAGAATATAGAACCCACATCAGATAGAGATCGAGAGCTCATACCAGTGTATGTAAGATCCTAGCTTACTCCCTTCATGGTTTATTGATCAAGTTGAAACTCAGGAGATGTTATATGAATCTTTCAATATTTCAGGTCTGATAATCAAACTTAGGAGAAACTTTTGTTTATGCATAGCTTATCAAAGCGACTACAAGTCCTATACATATATGTCAGTGTAGCGGCACATAAAACCCGCCAACACAGGCCCTTGAATACTAGTCATTCATCAATTTGCAATCTCCATATAATTTGCTTGTGATGTACTGACGAAACAAGCCTTTTTTTGAAGGTTGCTCATGACGAAACAAGCCATATGATACACATGAAAGAAAAGTACCAAAAAAATACGGGTTGGGTCATAAAGTAGAAATTGTAGGTTAGAAAAGAAAAGCTTGAAGAAAGACGTTGAAAGGAGAACCAAAAAGTTTATCATACCAAGCAACCTTTTTCTCTCTAAGATAGATAGACAGACAGATAACTTCAAGTATGTGAACAACTTGTAAGTGTAAAATATATACATAGAAATCAGAGTTTGTTAGCCAACAAGTTTACATCAGAACCGCTGGGAGGGTCTGTCCAAACTCTAACAGAAAATCACCCTACAACTCTCGTTATCTCTCTACATTTATAATAACAATATTATATATACTATGGTAGGCATGTCGAATTCCAAATTATATCAAGGAGCAGAGTATTATATTAGCGTAATCGTTATATCATATCTTGATCATCGATACATGAAAATTCGACCCCTATTGTTCCTCGGAAGTCCGTAGATTCTGTTGGATCGAATCAACGATCAAGATTTGATGTAATAGTTACGTGAGAAAAAATAAGGTGATCCATTTGTTTTGGTGGTTCACTTTCAGTATGGCTTTCAATTCCATCGTCTGGTTTACCTGCAGACACCTTCTTTCACCTACATATATATGAAAAGATATATATTACCGCGGAGATTTATATATAGTAGTGCATGCTCTTTATACTTGTTAACAGCCAAATTTCATTCCATCACCGCTCTTCTCCCTTCTAACTGTTGATCATAGCTCTCGTCCTCTTCGACCGGTATCCTATTTCCAGGATATCACTTGATATATACAGATAACCGAGGCGCCCATATAGCAAAGCCAGCAAGGTTTCATCTTTACAATTGCCAAATTCTCTTGGTTGCTTACTTGAACAATCTTTATTCCTTCTCGTCTGTGATTCTGAGGAGGATATGTGTACGAGAGGACATTGGCGGCCTGCTGAGGATGAGAAGCTAAGGGAGTTGGTCGAGAAGCACGGGCCTCATAATTGGAACGCCATAGCCGAAAAGCTTCAAGGAAGATCAGGTAATCACTGTTCATTTTGGTTTGTTTTAGTTAAGAAGTGCTTGATGCACATAATTAGATGTAACGGTTTTGCCAACTCATTTCCGCGTATAGATTGATTCCTTCTTCTTGAGGTTTCCATGCACAGTTGTTGGTTGTTGGTGAAGGAAGTTAAGCAGTATGGTTTCTATCATGAATTTATAGATTTTATGTGTAAACTTATTATCGTTAATTTGGATATTGTTTGGTTTTTAATCTTTTAAAATCTGGTTTAAAATAAAATTGGCTTTTCTGAGTGATCAAAAAATGTTTGGTTTATCTTACGATGATAATATATACTA
>LIEC01011794.1:89993-135521 GCA_001925005.1 Drosera capensis
TATATATATATATATATAATGAAAAGTTTATAAGCTTCTTTTTTAATTGATTCTAAATTATACCTCAAAATTGTAGACTACCTCCGATCTTAATTTTGTGCACAATATAATTTTCCGAAATAATTTAATGATTTGAATGAATGTAAAAATTTAGTGGATGAGAAGTAAATTTAATTCATACAATTAATTTTCCTTTTTCCTTGTTGATTAATCAAAAATTTTAATGTTAGAGCAACTTAAGCGATTTACATTTATTAATGTTTCGTTTTCATAGAATTGAGTGGACTGATATGGATTTGTTACAAGTGTATTGCAGGAAAGAGTTGTAGGTTGAGGTGGTTCAATCAACTCGATCCGAGAATCAATAGAAGTCCATTCACCGAGGAGGAGGAAGAAGGACTTCTAGCCTCACATCGGATCCATGGAAACCGATGGGCCATAATATCAAGACAATTTCCAGGCCGGACAGACAACGCAGTCAAGAACCATTGGCATGTCATCATGGCACGTCAAAACAGGGAGAAATGTAGGTCGTCCGCGACCACCTACTCATCTTACGGCAACAAGCAATCCTTATTGCCACAGTTCAGCAAGCAGATGATAATGAGCCGCAAGCTACAACAAAACAGAAATGACAGCACTGTGGCACCTCCAACTATCATGAATTCTTTGGTCGACAAGTATCTACATCGAGGATCATATGATTGTGCTTTGAATCGTGTTCGTCATGTTCCTCTCATCATCAAAGAGCACCGTCTTGGCCGTCCCTCCACAGGTAATAATAATTCATACATGAAAAACTAGCTACTGTAAGGATGTTTTTGCGAATGATCCGACATAGGAAGAACATATAATATGGAACTGTATCGTATAGGAGTAAATACGTACGTATAATATAATAGCAGCGCAGTTTCATCAGCACATACATCATATCAGACCTGATGTCGTGTACTATGGAATCGCTTCATATTGCAGAGGAGAATAAGCCGATGGAGTACTACGATTTCCTACAAATACATGCTGATTCCAACAAAAGCGAGGTGATAGATCAATCAAGGAAAGATCAGCAAGCCGCCACGGAACAACATGATAAGCAAAAGGCGCCTCGATACATCAATTTTTTCTCGTTTATTAAGAAAAATAACTACGATTTACAGAAATCATGTATACATACCCAATAAAGGGTATCTATTTCATCCTAATTGGCAGGAATACTGAAGCTAGCTAGCTCTGAATGCTGAGCTAAGGATTCTAAACTGTATATTTGCACCACGAAGTACATCTGTGTCAATCTAATTGGAATTTCTTATATATATTGTCAATGCGTCAAGAAGAGTTATCTAAGTGATAAACAATCCTTCCTCCTAATCATATGGCTTGTACGGAGATGTTGCAATACTTGAAACAAGTTGCCATACGCAAATACTACTTGAGTTTTCACGAACGTAAGCCTAGTTGCATATCTTAAGCCCTGTACTGTTTCTATCTTTAAGACGGAGTGACATTACCACTGAGCCACTAGCTAAAACAGAGAATTTCAAAATTTTACACCATTAGTAAGTATTTTGTCCACCTCACGACTAGAACTATAAGATAAACTTTCCCAAAAGCCAGTGACACAAATTGATCCCAAAGGCTGCGACTACTGTCAACGAACCGATGTCTGTTGTGAAGAGAACATTTGAGTTCAGACAATTTCTTGCATAACGAACCACCTCAGTTTGGAACTGTCAAACGCAATAATCTGAGAATGTTCTTTTTTTCATATGTTGAATTCCAAGAAATTTCCTGTATGCTAAAGCGTCTAGAATCCTCCGACTAATGGCCAAATCTTTACGTTTTGTTTCCTCTTTTCAGACCAGGTGAAATCGACATGCTTCTAGACTCACTCTCATTTTTCTCATACCATGTACTATAAAATATAATATTATGCATATTGTTTGGTATGTTCTTACCTTTAACGTCCAACATAAACTGCTTGCTAGCTGTTTGAGACCACATAAAAAACCCATATTTGCTTTCTTTCTTTTCACTCTCTTTGAGTCCTTAATTATCATCATCATCACTATATACTAAGGGCTTCGGTGGTCTCTCTTCCATCTAGCTCGAAAAAGACCATGAAGGTTTTGCAGAAGTCATCCACGTTTCTAGTCCGTCCAGTCTGGATGATCATGTTGATCATGGCATGGATGGTAAGCTCTGATCATCGGCGAGCAGCCATTGAGGCAAGGGTGATCCCCTCGTCACCTTTTTATGGTACGTTTTAACACCTTTCAATCCCTTTTCTTGTGGACGGTTACTATGTTCAGGACACTTCTATTGTAGGACTCTCGATTTACAATGATAGGAATGATTCTATGCAGGCTACTCGAAGGTCTTTGTGACGCTTGGAGTTGTCTGCAAGTGCTGCGACAACGCCGGACGACATGTTTGTAGTACTACATGGACTGGTTCCTGTCAGGAGCTCCATTGCTTGCCATGGAAACTGAGTTGAGTTTTGTTCAGCATGCTGTATATAAGAGGAGTGCAAGCTATTTGGAAAAGCTGGAGTGTTTTACTTGCACCAGCACTCTCACCTGGCCTATAGGCTATGTCACCCACAGAATCAACTCGTCATCCTGATAGAACTTTACAAATATTAATTTTCCAAATTGATATTTTCTAGGTTGAGCGAAATCAAGGTATGTATATATTTTACATGCTTTGTAAAGTAGTATGGATCTTTAAATTATACAGGAATAAGCATTGACACCACAAGCAGATATACTTGACACAGAAAATAAGGTAAACAGCATATCACTCATGGAAAAAATCATCCCGAGTTTGCAAAGCAATGGCGAAAGCGAAGCACTTGAAAGCTGACAATTCAAGCATGCCGGACACACACATGGCCTATATGCAAGTGCAACTACTGTCAATTGAGAAGAAACATGACTTGATTCCGAAACACTTTGCTCCTGCAGTTCGGCAGTTGCACACCTTTTGCTCACGTCTATGCTACAAAATTATCAGCAGCCCAAATGCATGAATAACGATAGGATACTGATCTAATACCAAATGCAGTATGAAGCATATGCAACCATGCGGACATGGAAAAAACGGGACATAACACCATCCATTTACAGGCATGTATCGGCACATCTAGGACTTGATAGAAGGTGCCCCATATTCATTTCCGAAAAAGGAACAGAAGGCACATCAGTATTTATTCCCACTTAGATCATCTAATTCCATTACACAGAATCACATATCCCAGCTTATGTTCAAGATTCTTCAGATTATTGAGCAAGTGTTCTAAAACTTCAAATGGGTACCTTTTATATTGATCCAGCTTCTCTTCTTGGTAAGCATCCACCATGGCCTCATCCTCTGACTTGAGACTGAAAGGCACCGATCTTCGAAGGTCTTCTTTCTGGAGATCAGGAGCAGTCAGTCCCAGATTACTGAAGAAAGTTCTCATTGACTCTTGCTTGAAGTTTTCAACCAGCAATTGGCGCGTCTCAGTTATTACCTCACTAGCTGCGTCATTGACTCTTGCTGATATACAATACTACAAAAGCCCTTCAGAAATTCTGTTCTGATATCAACCACCTTCATTTCCTCTCCCCTTCCCCTCCCTCTCTGGCGCTGATAAAGTCATCGTAAACAGGAACGACCATTTTGGATTCTCGGTAAATGATTTCACTGTTTCCACAACATTCTCTCTTTCTCGTGATCCAAAGATAAACTCGGGCCCTCAACCTCTAGCTAACAGGTCATCAGCAAAATGGTAATGCAGCCTCAGCCATTGAAACTCCATCATTTCTCAGATATCCTAAGTAGCTTCTGACGCTGCTCAAGTTGTCCATGGCTTCTCTATCCAAATACAAGCAGGCAGGTGCAATGCCGTAAACTCCAAGGACGAGAAATTTTGGAATCAGCCATGGGCAAATTAGTTTCTCTAGAACTGAAAGCACCCAAAGGTGTTCCTGGCAGCTCACTTCACCATGTGGTTGATGCAAGAAAGCAAAAGCTGAAGCATCCTTTCGTCTCTTTCCGAGCCAAAAATAGGCTCGGCAACTACTTACTTCCCTCTTAAACTACTGCTCTTCCTTTTCTGACTAAGACTAAAGCGTCTGGCCATGGCAGGATTATAGAACTTCCTCATGTGCTCCGACAGTTTCTGAATCATAGAGAGGTCGCCAAGTTCGGAAAGCTACATCATAAACACATCAAATTTTTGAAAGGGAAACTTAATACCCCTGGTGAAAACATCTCCTAAAAGATACCATGCGTCATCAGTTGTGTTGCACTTGAAAAGCCCTTCAATCATAACGCAATAAGTATTGGTGTCCGGAAAGCAACCCCTGATTTCCATCTCCTGCCAAGTCTTGAACGCCCCATCTGGATCATCCATTGCAAAGAACATCTCGATAAGCATATTGTATGTATGCACGCTTGGCTCACAACCCACCTCAATCATTTGACCATAAGGTTAATTGCTTCTTCGCTCTTCTTGTTATCACATAGAACCTTGAGGAAACAGTTGTATGTAACAATATCCGGAGGATATCCTTTCTTTCCAGTCTCTTCCAAGAATCTATAGGTTTCATCTACCTTTCCAGACAAATACATCCCTTCTATTAACTCCTTATAAGTCGAAACATCAGGAAGACAGCCACTTTTAATCATCTCGTCTACCACTCTAAAACAATCTTCTATTCTGTCATTAGCAACATGGGCCAAAATCATAATGGAGTAAGTCTTTGCAGTGGGAGAAGATAGAGGCAATGCTTGTTTTTTCATGAACTCGAAAATTTCAGCCGCCTCATCAACCATCAGTTCCTTGCAAAATGTATCAATCACGGTATTATACGTTAAGTTATCAGGGGTAAAGCCCTCATCAATCATTTCTTCCAGGATCTTCATCCCTCTCTTCGGGCTTCTTTCCCTGCACCACCCAAAGAACAATATGGTATACGTAGTGGCATTAGGCTTAACCTTTTTCTTCACCTTGATGAACATGGACTCCGCATCCTCAACAAGAGAACACTTGCAAAGGGTGTCAAGCAGCAAGTTAAACGCGTTGATTTCCGGTTGTGTCTTCACCCTTGTCCTCTTCTTCTGGGTGAACTTCTGAACATGGGTCAGATACTTCTCCGTAAAACTTCTCAAAATCGTAAGCAGAACCTCCACAGGCACAGATTTCTTGTTATTCCTCTTCATGTAATCCAACATATCACAAACAATCCTGAACTGCTTAGCCTTGTACTTTGTACATGACAATATATCAATAATATCGTTATATACCCTATACTCGTGACAGTACTCCTCCTGCTTCCCCGCCCACGTGAAGAACCTGAATGCCTCCTTCTCATCGAACCGCAGCCTATGAAGGATCTCGACAACCAAATCAGTAGTCAGCAGAACACTACTCGAATCAAGAACTCCCTCCAAATCCCTCCCAACACCAACATTATCCACTATCGTCCTATGCAATTCATCAACATCACACAGAATGAATGCATCCCCTACATCATCCTGACTTCTACCATCAATGATCTCACTGATCAAAGCTCTCCCCGAGAAAAAACCTCGGAAGCTGAAGCTGAAATGCCATGTATTCGTCCCTACACCCGAAGTTCACCCTCTCAACCTCCTCTCTTTCTATCCCACATTTCTCATCGAAAGACTGAATCTTCCCTACGAACTCCCTACCCAAATGCAAATCATTCCACATTTTCGGACCAAATTGAGAAGACCCAGTTCTCACTACCACATGGGATTCTCCATTATGCAATCCCAACCCGAAAAGCGGCGAAATCTTGACCGGATGGAAGCCTCCATTGCGACATCCTGGTAATACCCATCAAGCTGCTTCTTGCACAATTCATTCTATCCCTTCAACAAATTCATCAGGTTACCAAATATATCTGCAAGCAAGTGGGCATCAAATTCATTTCCACACAAACCCTAATCGGTTGAGCAATTGGTGAAATGGGGTCGGACAAAATTTGAAGGGTTTCTCAATTTTGACGAAGTGATCGAATGATGAAGCCATCAATCAACAATTGAAGCGAAGTGTTTGGAGTTGATGTATGAATCAAGGGCGTTGAAGGTATAAAAAAAAACGCACCATGGAGCGGACACGGCGTCATACGAGGGGAGGGCGAAGGTCGGAGAACATGGAAGTTCCTTGACTTGACTGGTGACGGACAGATCACCAGAGTCATCAAACCAAACAAACAACTGCCTCAGTGCTGGAGAGGAAGCACACACTTTGAGTCAACTTGATACGCGTATAAAATGAACAAACCTAATTTTTTTACAATTTATCATATTATCATGAAATATTAATATTTAAATAAATTATATATTTGAATTTAATATATATTACGGGATAATAAAAAAATAAAATTTATATTTATATATATAATAACATAATATATATATATATTGCATCTTTTTTAGAATGAAACAAGTAAATCTTAATCCATCGATCCTAGCAACCTGCCACTATCCCCCGCCCTATCACATAATCCGTCGTCGAAATTTTGGGTCGTCATCCGTTTCAGTGGTCGTCATCGTGTGTGGGTTGATTGAGGAGGAATAGGAGAGCCGTGAAACCCGTGATTGATTTTGGAAGTTTGTGGATTTTCATCATAACTGTTCGCGACTTTGTATATCACGTCTAAATACAAGTGTACATGTTATAACAAGTAATAAAAATGAGTATATGAGTTATCGTCCCACGAAGACTTAGATCTAACGAACGAAGTATGAGTAGTGTTCCTTTGGTTAAACAATCAAAACGTGATAAGTAGTTACGAGACACTACGGATTCTAACTAAACTAAGCTAATCGAATTCAACAACACAATGATAGAAGATCGGATTCTAGATATGAAAGGGAGTAGGGTTGTGACGTCGTCTTCCGATTGTATATAGTTATTATGTTGTTTGAATAGTTAATCATGAGTTGTGGTTGCAGATGAATCCCTAACGTGTAATATATATTCTCTCTCGAGTCATAGACTACATCAGACCAAACGACGCCTTTAACATCTCTCTATGAGAGGTCGTCACGTTTCGATAAGTATGAAATTCGGGGGTTTCTAATGTATCTCACACGTCACGTAAACAATCTCTTGATTTCGCATTCAATGTGTGGACATGTGATCAAATTCTCGATACGAAACTAACCTTTCGAATCCAAATCGTACCATAGATCATGCAACAAGTGATCAATTCGTGGAAATATTAAGCATAACCATATTTCATAACCATAAAACAATCAAAATTAAATTAACAACATAAAAATAACATCAATACAATCATCTGATTACATCACAACCCTAACAAAAGGTTTAACTCATAATTCGAGTATTAAGACAATACAACAAACACCTAATGTACATGAAAATCAACATAGTACAAGTGAAAATCAAACGAATGAAGAACACAAAACCGATATCGAGATGAAATCCGGTTCGTTCCGACAAAGTTCCTTGACATAACTTTGTTTCCTAATGAATAGTGATCGTCTCCACTCAAAAAATAGACTCCAACCCTAGGTTTTCGTCAATTCTCATGTATGATGATGGATCCTCTAATTTGGGACCAAAAAGGAGTTTTTACCGTTATTCAGGCCAGAGGAAAATTCAATGCACGCCGAGACGCTTTCTTTCTTCCACTAAACCTAATCTGCAAATATTTAAGCATCACTCCTAGGTTTGGCAGAGAGTTGCGCCCGAGTGCTTCATATTTTTTCTTGAACAGGAGAATATTGGGGTTTGACAATTGCATCCGGCGCGTGGAAGAAAGTTAATTCTTCCACTAAACCTAATCCGCAAAAATTTAGACATTATTCCCGGGTGTGGCAAAGAGTTGTGCCCAAGCGCTTCATATTGTTTCCTGAACAGGAGAATGTTGGGGTTTGACAATCGCGTCCGGGCGTGGAAGAAAGTTTTGCCCGGATGCTTCATTTTAAAATGGTGCCCAAGCATACGTTAACACTGTGCGTCGACGCTTTGTGCATTCCCATGAACCAAATGCTTAGCCTGTTTCGTCCAGGTTTGTCTCTACTCGATCACGCTCGATTTCCACGTCTTATTGCTCATTTCCTCTTACAAATCACACCGAGATATCAAAACTCGCAAATATACCAAATAGGACCAAAATCAACGTGAATCGGGTTAAACAAAAACCTTAGTGTAAAATCTTCTAACCCTAACTCTATTTTGAATATTTTATATCTTTAATTTGTATGATTGTTGTAATAATTTTGGTTGATTTGGTGATTTGGGTTATTTGTTGAATTGGAGTTGTTTGTGTTAATGGGAAATTGTGTTGTGATGTTGGATGAAGTCTGGGATAAGAATTTGTTAGTGGTTGAAGAATGGAGTGGTTTGAATGATGAACTCAAATGTGTCGATTTTGTATTATGAGAGGTTTAGGTGGATTGATTTGTTTGAATGTGTTAACTTGATGAGTCGAGACAAATGTGTCTCTTCATAGGTGAATAGGTTGAAAATGGAGTGGTTTTGGATTATAGCTAATGGGAAAAAAAATAGGGAACCTTTTTTAGTGGGGAAAACATTAGTTATGCTTGTTAGGGGAAAAAAATTATGTTTCCAATTTAGCTTTGAAATAATTGGAAAAAAAATAATGATAGCTAAGAATGAGTTGTATTAGTTTTGAATAGAAATTATTCCTTAACGTAAAATATACAAACTAGTGAAACTTGGATTGTGATTTTTATTTGTTGACAGAGTGATGCATTCATTATTTTTCATAGATGTATGATAGATATTGGATGCATGAACGGCTAGTCGACGGATTTTCAAGTTTTTAGTGATAAACATCTTTTGACCGTTTAGTTAAATTGAATACTTGAAGTGTCCATGCATTAAGTATTGGAATAAGGATTATCGGTTGGTTGATGTCGTAAGGACGCATTTGTACACGTGTGGTTTTTTTCCCGAATATGGAAGGTGGAATTTCCATGGTGAGGTTGAAGTGGGTGAATCATTGAGAATGTCCGGACTTAATCCCTATGAGAACATGGTGATAGATGATTTTGGAACTGCTAACTTCGAGAGCATGATAGGGAACAAGAATGATGTAGGGGACAATCCGCCATTTTTTTTCCAGAGAGTTCTTTGACATGTTGAATATACACACGAGAGCCGTTATATCTTATTTGCAAACTTTCTCAGCTGGACGCCGCATCTACGTTGTTGAACATTAAATATGAGTACAACATACCTCACCGAGTGACAGATGCCATTGCAGCTCTATTGAAGAATCTCTGCCCGGAATATAACATGATGACGAACACGTTGTACTCGACTAACAGGCTGATGAGGGGAACTCGACTTTCTGTTCAGAAGATGGATGTTTGTCCCTATGGCTACATGTTATTCTGCAAGAGGGATGCCGGTTTGAAGTCATGTTCTGTTTGTGGGGCATCTCGATAGAAGAAAAAATAGAGAGACAAAAAATAGATTGCTCTAAAAGTATTAAAATATTTTTCGATATCTCCGAGACTTCAATGATTGTATGCAACCAAGAACAGTACTGAGGCGATGGCTTGACACTCTATCAAGTAAAGTGTTGAAGATCAGATGTCGCATCCATTAGACAATGAGGTTTGAAAACATCTTGATATGGAGTTTCCTTGGTTCTCTGCTGATTCGAGAAATATTCGCTTAGGATTATGCACACATGGATTTGCTCCTTTTGATAATTTCAGATTCGAGTACTCATGTTGGCTTGTGATATTGACGCCATATAATCTTCCTCCTAACTTGTGCCTGAAGACTGAGTTCATGATAATTTCCATTATCATTCCTGAGCCTAAAAATGCAAAAGAAAATCTAAATGTATACATGTAGCCTTTAAAATATGAGTTAACACATCTGTGGAGATTTGGGGAGGACATATATAATGTTCATCTTGGACAAACATTTCTGATGAGGGTTGTGTTGTCGTAGATCGTCAGTGATTTTTCAGCACATGTAATATTATCGGGATGGAGTACAATTGGAAGATTAGCATGCCTTTATTGAATGAAGATACCAAGACTTTCACTTTGCAGTATGGGAAAAAATAGTCATGGTTTGGCAGTGATCGTAGCTTTTTTTATCTTATGATCATCCTTTCCGAATTAACAAGACTGACTTTTCAAAGAATAGCACCGATTATGATGATCTAGTCCCCATTTATGATGGGTTTGAGTTACATGATCGTGTATTTTCGATAGATCCTGAGTATTTCCACGAGTCTCACAACTGGAGCAAATAGAGGATTTTTTGGAATCAGTCTAATTGGAGCAAATTGCTTATCAAGCATATTCTCGATGTTATACATGTTGAGAAAAACGTGTTTGAGAATATGTTCAATATTGTTATGGATGTGAAGGATAAGATGAAGGACACAATTACAGTAAAAAAAGACACAATTTGATGTGGATGGATAGGTTTGGATGCATTTTGGGTGAAATTTTGTATTACGCGAGAAAATGCAACAAACCTGAAATAAGGGTTTTGGTTGCTAACTTCACTGGAAAATCATTCCAGGATAAGCTTTAGCGATCATTACGGTCACTAATTTATTTTGTGACCGTCTTCTTTTCAGTCACAGATTAGCAATCGAAATAAAAACGCTTATTAATTTATTTAGCGACCAGTCTCTTAGCGATCGAATTTCAGACATAAATAACATTTAGCGATCAAAATCTTTATTTATTGACTGATTTTTTCGATCATAAAATATTGTTTATTTTGTAGTGTGGAACATTTTCTATCCGGTCCTGCTTTTTTCAGTTTATCAAAAATTTTGTTCAGTCTAAGTCCTAATTTTTCGATACCGCTATTTCGATTTTTCGATATGGGATTTTGGTTTTTCAGTTCGGTATGCTATATGTGCATAAAAAATTAACAAATATATTCTACATTCCTCAGTATGTATTTCAATTCAAAATTTATTTATTAATTCTATATGTAAACAATAAAATAAGACTTAAATCATTTAACTCAATTTATTTTAAAATACAAAGTGAGTAGGGGATCATCCCCACCCCACATGATTAGTCGTTCTTCGTGAGAATTCATCTTTTTTTTTTTCATATTTCCAGTAGAATCAAACTTATGATTATTTTCAATTATAAAAAAAACACTGCTGGATAATAAAAAGGGCTCAACAACAACAATAAATTAACTTCCACATCTTTCAATCTAAATTAAACTGATTTAAATTATAAAATGATATAATTTTGGAAATTTCGATATAGTTTCATAACGATATCTCGTATTACATCGAGTCTTCGATTCTTTCACTTTAACATTCCCGTCTCGACCATTTTGTATCAGTATGAGTTCGATATGGCTCAGTTCGATGCGGTTTTTGGACGGTGCGGTTACCTGAGAGACTTTCGCTCACCCCTAAGATTTTACAGTGGAACCAACCGTGGGCCCACGCGGTCGCATCTTCCGTCCCTTTCTCAGGCACTCTCCACGACACGCACCAACCGCCGCCAATTCATTCCGTCCCAATCACTCATTCCATTCCACCCTGATTCCCATTCCCACATTCCAATATCTCCCCCCGCCGATGACGCCAACCGCTCCATCTCTCTGATGCCGCTTCTGTCTCTCATCGCCGGATTCCTCGCCGGCGCCCTCGCGGTCCTCGCCGTCGAAGCCCTCGGGTTCCTCTACCTCCTCCGCTGCCTCACCGCATCCAAGGAGGAGCCAAGTCGGCGAGGGGCGTCGGATCACGTGGATCGCCGGGATTGTTCTTCGGCGTCGGCGGTTTACCAGAAGCAGGTTTGGATTGGTGGAGAATCGGTTTGATTGCTCCATTGTTTTGCGAGATCTTTGGAAACGATTGATGTTATTGTTTTGGTAGTTGTTCTGTGTTAGGTTGATGGTTTCTGTGTGGGGGATAGTGAGTGTTGAGTGGAGGAGTGAGTTGGGGAGTGTTCGGGGGTAGAGTGTATGGTATGGGATGAACTGCTGTGGGAGGAAGTGGAAGGATTGTTGTGTTCTATTTGAATTTGAGGATGGGAAATTGGCATAGAATTAATTTCCTCAAGTTTTTGACAATTTGGCGTATGTTCTTTCTCGGTTGCTTGGAAACAGCCTCAGAAACAACATCTTTGTTATAAATATATAATAGAGGTAAGGCTGCCTACATGTCTCCTTCTCACTCCCTACACGTGGCGGGATTATGCACTTCCGTTGCTTTTCTCGGTTCTTTAGAAATAGGCCGATGGCTTCATTTTTTAGGCTATTATGTGTTCTGTAAAATGGTGTCAAGCAGTATTGTGCCATAAAAAAAACTGATTTTAAGAACAAGACATAGTTCAGGGAGTTTAAGTGCAGTTTTTATCGGTGCAAGGCGTTTATCCATGAAGTTGGCTCCTTGATGGATAGAGGTTTAGGTATTGCGAGTGGATTCTGTTTAAGAACATGTGTGCATGCAAGTTTGATGGTTTGTGCTGTGATAGTCGGTGTAAAAATATGATGAAAAAGATGCATCTTTCCCATGATATTGTGCTTACTGTAGTCTAGAACTATTGGAAAATGAGATTAACTGTTAGTCAACGCAAGAATGAGCTAAGGGCTTGACTTTTTGTCCTTGTAGTCAATGGAAGAATGAGCAAAGGGTTTTTGGTGACTTGGCTGTAGAAGGGGAGTAGCATCCATTTCAGTCGGTTGTTTAATGCACCGCTACAACTACTAGGATGTTTAATTTTTGAAGACGTAGTGGTTTGGCTCAGTTGTTGAAATGCTGATGAAAGGAAGAGGGATTGATTTACAGAATTCCTTCTTGAAGTGGTTTCTAACTGAAAATTTTCGTTTATTTCTTATTTTCCATCCTTTTTGTTATCGATCATTAGGGGTGGGTGCTAGTTGGTTCGGTTGAGCACTTGAATCGGTATGTGTGTATGTATTAGTTCTAGGATGAGTAGCTGAGGAGCTCTATAGAGGGAAGAAATAATATATTGATGCATAAAAAAAACTAGTATATATTCCCTACTTGTTCTGCTGTTCATATTTTCTTCCTGTCGTGTGAGAAGTTTCCTCAATTATGTGGATCATTGGGAGAATTTGTTAACTAATGTGACCTATAAGAGGAGGAAAATGCTATGATGAGGTTGTTTTGTCGGCAATCTTATATGATTTTTAGTTCACTTACAGAAAATGAGTATGAACTTGTGCTGGATGAAAATATCTAGGTGGGCAATACCTTAAATATCTTTCAAAATCAAGTGGATTATCTGTATCAAGATAGATGTATAAATTTTTTTAAATGATTTTATGTTAGAAACGGTTAGGAGGAAGGTTTGCACCAATATAAGTCTAAATGAGAGAGGCACTTCTAATGTGCACAGGCATGTGAAATGCGATGAATGTTTGAGATGTGTTTTGCTTCAAGGTTCCATAATGACTTCATCACAAATTGGTCGGTACAGGGGGCAGTTTGGATTTTGGAACCAGAAAATATCCCAAAGGTCTCTCCAATCGGAGAGCGGAACAAAAAGAAAGACATCTTGGAGGTTTCACCTGTGCGGAAGTTTGCCAAAATCAAGGATCAGTCTCTCATTTTAACAGGTCCAGGTGGTTCACGTGCTGTAGTATTATTGAAAGGTTGTAAAGTTGTAGCAGTTTCTGCAACAAGTTTGCCCTCAAAAAAGTGGTATGCCAGATTCTTGTCAGAGTTTTTCGTGTTATGATTCCGCTGTATGTCAATGGTCTGATTGGTGGTTAGTTTTATGATTTGGTTTGTTTGTTTTTGGAGCTTAGATGAAGATTAGACCATGTGCTGGTGATCATTTAGGATATTGAGATTGAGAAAATACTGAATAATTTTTTTTTAAGCCTTCTCTTTTTATCAGATCCGTGGGCAGATTTTTCGCCCTACCTTTTGACATTTTGCATTACCAATGTTTGACCATTTCACTTCAAATTTTGAGCACAATGAAGATATCAGAGGATGTGTTATTCTTTTCCGTAATTCTGGTGCAAGCTTTAGTAAGTGAATGTTGTTATGAGTAATGTACAAAGCATTTCACTTGCATTTGAATTCTGCGAGAATGGAATGCTCCTGAAATAGTTTCTTTTTCTTTTTGTCTTTTTAACTTCTTTTTTTTCTTACTTCTGTCTGGAATCTGGATCACAGTATTGTGGATTAGGAATGAACCTTAAGTTGTCTAAATCAGGTGCCTATCTGTAGTTTAGCATTTTTGTGGCTTTAACTACTTGCTCATAATTTAATAAGTTTCTTCTATTATGGATAAATAATGGCTGGACTATTTTGGGCTTGGGTTTTAGTTTGAGTCCTTGCCCTTTTAGGTTCTGTCACATAATAACATGTGCTATTCAAGATAGTTGGGCGTATGATCATCTAGTTTAAGTTGGATGTAACTACTGGGTTATCCCTGGAGTGGTTCCTTAATAATAGGTTGCAAGCGATGTGGAGTTTTATATGAAAGTAGAATATCAAGTTTGGCTGCGGTGCCGTGCAGTAGAACTGATGTGATCTGTTCAAATTTCTAAATTCCAGGTTCAGCTGATGATGTGAAACCTTCTTACTGGCCTTGACATACTGCTAGCATTCATGAGTAATAGAAAAGTGAATTATTATCTCATGGTTGATTAGCTTCTTCGCAGATACATAATTTTTTAGAATAGCATCCTATGCTCACTTCTGATTTTATTCACGATAAGCTTGCAGGGCTAAACGATATCCAATCAGAGTAGAAAGCAAGACTACTGAGCTCTACAATGAGAGCAATTTGATATATATTTATTTAGAAACTTCCTCAGAGAAGGAGTCTTAGTGTAAAGCTCTTCGTTTGCTGCATCTGAGGAGAAAGAAACAAGAGATTGGTTATTACATTTGAATGAAGAGTTCAATACTTACCTGAGATCTCTGCTTGAAGCATATCCTTCTCTTGTAAAACCACATGGGGTTAATGATACAGGGCCATCAAATAAGGATAGCAACAATGATCTTCCTTCATCAAAGGTTAGGACATTTTGGAGAAAGCTCGCAAAGAAGGTTGCTAAAAGCTCTCCAGAAAGTAGGTTAATATCATCTTCCGTGGCAACCCATGAAGAGAGTCGTCGTCGAAAAGTCTCGTTCATTTCAAGATGGTTTTGTAAGGCATGCTTTCAAAGGGAAGCTGTCAACTGCTCCAGCTGAAGATGCTTCGTCTGCTCACTCTGTTAGCCAAAGTAATGGCTCTGAGATCTCTGATTCAGATGCTGATGAGAAAAATGTTATTGATGAGGGGACATTGTGCTGGAATTTGCTAATATCACGTCTGTTCTTTGATGCCAAGAGCAATGTGAATGTTAGAAGTGCACTAAAAGCTAAGATTCAGGTTGGCTTTTGTTTTGTTTTGTTTGTTCTTTGCATTGTTAAGTTGTTGTCCTTGGTGGAAATTTGGCATATATCATATTACTATAATCCCTTAAGGAAATACTTGTATGCTGCAAAAGGTAATGTAGGGGCTGCTGCAAATACTCCACCCGTGCAATTTCATACTATAAGTTGAAAAATATATATTATAAGTTAATGAATATATACAATCAAATTTTTAGTGGATTGTATAACTAAACTCTGACTGTATATATTCAACAAGTTATAATATAAATTTTTCATATTGTGCAATTTCATACTATAAGTGGAAAAATATATACTATAAGTTAATGAATATGTACAATCAAGTTTTTAGTGTATTTTATAACTAAAATCTGACTGTGCAATTTCATACTATAAGTTGAAAAATATATACTATAAGTTAATAAATATGTACAATAAAGTTTTAGTGTATTTTATAATTAAAATCTGACTTTATATATTGAACAAACTACAGTATAAATTTTTCAAATTACAATATAAATTTTTCAACCTATAGTTTGCAATGGACACTATGCTGCCTTTTGTACCACCAACGACGCGCCCAATCCCTTATTGCATTGCAATTCTTATTGTTTTTTTTTTTTTTCACTTGGTATCAGAGATCGCTCTCAAACATGAGGATTCCCAGCTACATCGGCGAGGTGACATGCACTGATGTAGATCCTGGTAATTTGCCACCCTATATTCACAGTATGAGGGCTGTTCCCACAGACATGAATGATTTGTGGGCAATAGAAATGGACATAGAGTATTCTGGTGGTATGGTATTGTCTGTTGAGTCAAGACTTGAAGTGGGCGAACTAGATGCTCAGAATGGCGTGGTAGCTCAGAACATGGAATTAGGGTCTGATGAAGAGCTAACAACCCATCTCCTCGAGGGGTTTGAGCAACATGAGGAGCTAAATCACTCTGGTATGACCATCGACTCTATAGAGCAGAAGGATTTGGGGGGAAATAAAGTTGGTAAGCATTTAATAATCCTATGTAGCTCTGGTTTTGATTGACTCTGGATTTTTTTTATTGTTATGCAAAGTTCCAGTCATATTTTCTAAAATGTCCTTCCAGTGCTGCAAATTGCTAGTATTTGAGTTAATATTTTCAGAAATACTTCATGGCATGTGAATGCTAGTACTTTGCATTGGGAAACGTTCTCTCCGAAAGAACAATTTGATTATGCCCTTGACCCCTGTTATTGTCTGTATAACACTTATGTCTTTGGATGTGCTTCTATTTGTCTACTGATAGGCTCGTCATAAAAGGTTTAGTATTTTTATCACTCACTTGACCTCCAGCATGGGATTGGAGTAGTTGAAGTAGGTGTGATTGCGACACCTGTACCAAGTCTTGGAACCGTGTTGCAACCTTTTCTCCTTTGTGTCTAGTCATTTTCTTGCTCAACTTCCTAGGGTCCTTAAGTTTTGTGTAGCATTACACCAAGCAGCATAAGTTCCTCTCTTCATGCGTTGTGTTCAGGATTGGTATAGAAATAGGACAGTCTGCAGGAACTAAGGTGACCTACTACCCTTCCTCTATTGATCTGCCGACTAAATGGTTGTTCCCATGTGTACAGTTAAGATGCCAATCACCCTAGATCCATATAGTCTGTAAGTTTGAACTACAAGAGCATAATTGAATCAATCACGGGACTTATCTTTTATGTTTCATTATATTTACGAATACTACATATATGATCCTGTCAACTTGTCACAGATAGGATCACCAGCGTGAAGAAAATTATAGCTGCGCCAAATTCTGAATCTAGATGGAAGTCTATAGTAAATACTGTAGCTAAGCAGGTTAATCAGGTGAACTTTCTTTTTCCTTATCTTTCAAGACATTATTGTATTCTATGATTCATTTATATAATGAATTTTATTAGATGGATCTGCGCATGGAGATTCTTCTTCTTTTGTCTTGCCTTTGCCCCTTGTGCACTAGGATGGAAACAAACGTGCTTAGTTTTTGTAATTTAAGCCTTCTGCTGCAGAATGATTTGATTGGAATTACATCTGATTGAAGGTATCATTTTCCTTGGCTATAAGGGTAGAATCGCTCAAAGGCACGATGCAGTTTCATATAAAGCCACCACCTTCTGATCAATTGTGGGTCGGTTTCTCCTCAAGGCCTGATATCAACTTTCAAGTGGAGCCTTCTGTTGGCGATCACAAGCTTAGCAGTACTCGTATCGCTTTGTTTTTGGTCAACCGTTTCAAGGTAAAAAAGTATTCTTAGATTCTACAATATAAGCTTAGCAGTTGCTCGAGCCCGGGAAAAGGGAAAAAATAAAAAATAAAGAATAATAATCGTAGCAGTTGCTTGTTCACTTTGGTCGAAAGAGATGTCGGAGATGCTGAGATGGGATGGGATATGACTTCATTTTCTTTTATCTGATGAACATCTGAATAATGCAGGCGGTAATTCAGGAAGCTGTGGTACTTCCCAACTGTGAAAGCCTAACCATTCCTTTCATGTTGTCCGAGAAGGATGACTGGATCCCCAGGAATCTTGCTCCTCTATTATGGGTCAAACTTGACGCACCAAGTAATCCCAAACCTGTCCCTGAAACTATTAATGACCAGCAAGAGACCAAAGATCTGAAACAGAAGAAACCAGATCCCGCACCAGAGTCGCTGGACAAATCTGGTTCGTCGCATGGCCAAGAAGCAGCACTTCAGGAGTGTAGTCAGCACACAAGAGAGGAGAATTTAGACTGCCAGTTGCAAACTAGGTACGTCAGCTTGAAAGAGGAGCGAAGTATCCTAGGCGAGGACGAAGATGGAAATGTGAAGAAAACAGGGAAGAGAGCGAAGATGCGTGAACTGGCCAAGAAGATGGGAGGGAAGCTAGAAGAGAAGAAGCATCATCTTGAGGAAAAGAGCAGGCTGATAGTCGAAAAAATGAGAACATCCTCTACATCGAGTTCATGAATTTTGAGGAAGGGGCTAGGATATTTGCTTTGAGTTTATGTATAGGTCTGTATCCGATATGGGTAGATAGGTGCAATATGTAAGTCTGAATCACTTTTAGCGTCAAATGCGTGCAAAACGTCTCTTCATTTCAGGAAATACAACCGTCGGCACAAAGGAACCAATCTAAGCAAATAAAACACTGCCATCGAGTTTCCTTTCATATCTTACCCAAGGCTTCTCCGTTGTAGCCTTTCATATCAAAACCATGTATAAACATTCGCGTAGCTATAATTCATGTTCTCAAATACACCCAATGATCGATATATCCTCACTCCCCAAGAAGAATGAACACCACAATTTTTGTCACAACATATAATTTACATGAACTATATAACACGGGAAACAAAAATTCCAAACATTATTTTCCCTAGACAAACTATCAACTCGCTAGTAACAACATCTGTCTTGAGCTTTTCATTCTTTCAACCTAAGACCCGTGGAACACGGTTCTGAAGATATAGATACATATCCCTCAATGAGAGCGAAAATTTCCTGTCTATTCTGAGCCTTAAATTGCTGAAAGGCTAGCCCATTTGCCAAGTTCGTAGGGATCAGCGTAATAATAAAGCTTGATCCTGCTTGACAAGGATAAGCCTGCAGCCACAGGTGAACTTCTGAAGTCGGAATCATCTACTTCAGAAGGATCATCTCTAAAAGCGGCAATATCTCCAAGGAGTCTGAAAGACACGCGTTGAGTTTGGATCTGCCTCGGGAAATCAAAATACATTGCAGTTCCCGGCTTGGCCACTGGTAGTCGATACTCGGCAATGGTGACCATGCTATGAGACTCCTGTGATAATGTATATACAAAATTCAGAATTCGAGGAGGCAAGCCATTTTACATAAGAGAATTCGAGTAGGCAAGCCATTTTACATAAGAAAACCAACAAAACAATTCGGCAACGATTTCAAGAACAAAACTTGTCACAGATTTCATACAATCTTCATGCCTACCTCTAATTCCAACTGGTGTAATTGTAAAACAAGTATTTTTTCCATTTGAAGGATATGAGGCATTGGCGAATGTGATTTGTTTTTGAGGCCAAGGGTTAGGCGAGAGAGAGGGTTAGGCGAGCCAATGGAGATCGGCAGCGATCTCCTTTGAGCTCTCTCTAGCCCTGATTATTCCAACCATCCGATGGTGAATGTTACGAATGTAGCCAATGTGACGATGAAGCAAGGCAGTGGGAAATCGGCGAAGAATCTGGCGAAGGACTTCGATAAGAGTGGGAGTGTATTGGGTGGTGAAATAGGGCGAGAGAGTAAGGTTGCGAGATAGTAAGGTTGATGAGGCTGGTAGAGTGGATTCCAAGCTGGATAAGCAGGTGGATTCTCCTAGGGTTTTGGCTTCGGGGTTGAAGGCTGGGGTGAGTTGGGCTGGGGCTGATATTGGGCAGATATTGTGCGGGAGTCTGAGATGGGGAAGGGATCTGGGAGTGTTGGGGTTAGACAAGTGGGTTCGAATGTTTGAAAATACAAGCAAGGGACGCAGATGTACAAGGAGGTACTCGGGGATCTGGTTCTAAGGCTCCGATTGGTAGGAAGCTCTCCTTTATTCCTACTGATACGGAAGTGGCGACTGTGGATGCCTCCATGATTAAGACTGAGTTGGAGTATTAGGCTAATGCTATTGTAGTGTATGTGGTGGGAGAACGAGTTCCATATGATGCGATGAGGGCATTTGTTCAGAAGGTTTGGGAGGGGAGGACAGTGCAGAAGCTAGTGTTGCACCAGGAAAGCTACTGTGTCATTCAGTTTGCTAGCTTGAGGGAGAAAGAGGAGATACTAAGTAGCAGGTGGTTTTTTGGTGCGAAGCTTTTGATAGTGTGGGATTGGGACCCCAATTTTGAGTTCTCTAAGGAGAAGATAGATAGTATACCTGTATTGATTCATCTTCCTGGACTCAAGTATGGGTATTGGAGTGATGAATTTTTTAGCCGTCTTGTCTCTAAGTGGGTAGACCTATGTGGACAGATACTTACACTTCTGAGAAGGATAGGGTGGATTATGGCAGAGTGCTGGTTGAAGTGAATTTGAAGGGGCCTCTAGTAGAGGAGGTACTGTGGAAAGACTTTAAGGGTGAGAGTAGACGTCAAGGGGTGGTGTATGAGTGGTTACCCAGACAATATACTAAGTGTAATCATTGGGGGCATAAGGAGGAAACATGTAACTGGGTCCTAAAAGTACACTATTAGGCCTGTGAGGAAGGTTACTAAACCTAAGCGGACAAATGGAGGTGGAGAAGACAGGATTGTTCCTCAAGGGGGAGAAGCTAAGAAGCAGTATTAGTCGTCCTAAGCATGGTCCTGGAAAATGGTCGACAATTAAGGAAATAAGGAGGCAAAACTCTGGACTTGTCCAAAAGATCCCAGTTACTGATGTGATAGCCTAAGTAACTTTAGTCATTTTTTGCGCCATTGGCTGAGGAGATTGAGAAGATGGAGGAGATTCCTCTTGCCCCAAATCAATTATTATTGCAAACTGAAATATTAGAGGCCTTAAAAAGCCTCTAAGCATAGGGAAATAAGGCACTTTTGTTGCCAAGAATAAAGTTGAGGTAGTAGCCCTGCTGGAAACTACGGTTAAACCTAGGAAGTTCAAGCAGATAGTGTCTTTGTATGTTCCAGGATGGAAGTGGATGAATAATCCTACTATGCGAGTGGGGGTAGGATCTGGATTATGTGGGATCCTAACACTGTCCAGGTGCAATATGTTAATGGGAGTGCTCAAAGCATGCTGGTTAAAGTTCAGAGGGTAGATGGTTCCTTTCTAAGCCATGTCACGTTTGTCTATGCTAGTAATTCTGCGATTCAGAGGAGAGGATTATGGGATGAGCTGCGGGGACAGGGATACACAATGAGCTGCGGGGACAGGGACACACAATGCAATGACCTTGGCTGCTAATGAGGGATTTTAACGCTTTCATTGATCCCTCTGAGATGGAAGGGTATGAGGGTATATGTATCAACCCATGTGATGAGATGAAGAGGTGTTTGGCTGATCTAAGTTTTGAGGATCTGCAGGGGCGTGGATGTTTTTTCACTTGGAGTAATAAGCAGAAATGTAGAACATGGATGCACTATAAACTGGATTGTGCCATGGGAAACTGGGAATGGATGAGTAGGTTTTGCAATTCAAAGGCTGAATACTTACCTCCTAGTATTTCTGATCACTCTGCTGTTATCGTTACTGTTTTTTCAGGAAATGGTTAGGGGGATCAAACCGTTCAAGTTTTGTTAATATGTGGGGAGAGCACGCACAGTTCCTTAATATGGTTGAAGAGAATTGGCAGTTGAGAGTTCGAGGCTGTGGTATGTTCTATTTTGTTCAAAAGCTGAAGAGGTTGAAAGGTGTGTTGCATCAGCTTCATAGAACAGATGTTGGTGATATTCATTGCCGGGTCAGTAAAGTTAGGTCTAAGTTACAGGAGGTGCAATCCACTCTCCAACAACAATGGGATGATGCAATTATACAGAAAGAAAAAGACTTGACGAATTCATTACAGACTACCTTAATTACTGAGGACTCCTCTTTGAAGCAAAAGAGCAAGGTAACATGGCTTTGGCAGGGTGACTCCAACACTAAATATTTCCATGCTACATGTACCAGTCGATGGAGGAGAACGTGTATCACTAGCTTGTACAATGAGTAGGGTGTGAAAATCACCAGACAGGAAGAAATAGCTGAGGAGCTGTTGTGTTACTTTAAGACCATACTTGGTACAAGCTCTATCGTACTTCCATTTGACAATCAATTATTTTCTGATGGGGCTTGCATTTCTGAGGATCAGTATGGGAGTTGGTATGTCCTTTCAACAGAAGACGAGGTTAAGCAAGCTCTATGGTCTATACTTGTTACTAAAGCACCTGGGCTGGATGGATATGAATCTGGATTCTATAGAAAGGCTTGGAATATTATACATCATGACCTGGTACATGCTCTAAATGAGTGTTTTGAGGAGGGCAGGAAAATGCTACTGCTCTTCACCTTGTCCCTAAATCACATGTAGCATCTAAACCTAGTGAATTTAAACCCAATGCTTGTTGTAATATGGTCTACAAGATCCTCTCAAAGATACTAGCTAATTGAGCGCATGGAGTGTTGACCACTATCATCCAAGCATGCCAGTCTGCGTTTGTTCCCGGGAGGAGTATTTCAGAGAATATTCTGCTCTGTCACGAGTTAGCAAGGGGCTATGGAAGAAAGAACCTATCGCTTAGGTGTATGATGAAAGTTGGTCAACAAAAGGCATATGACTCGATGAGTTGGTTATTTCTTGAGCGAGTGTTGCAGAAATTTAAATTCCCTGATAAGTTTATGCGCAATGTTATGGAATGTGTCACGACCACAGATTTTTTTATTGAACTGAATGGCTCATTAGTGGGTTTTTTCCATGGAAAGAGAGGTTTCACCATATTTGTTTGTTATGTGCATGGAGTACATGCCAAGGAAGCTTGGCACTCTAAGGCAAGTGAGGGATTTTGGCTTGCATCCTAAATGTAAGAGGTTGGCTATTACCCATCTTTACTTTGTCGATGATTTGATGTTGTTTGCTAAGGCGAATGAGACTTCACTTCTCCATGTTAAAGGGATCTTGGAGCATTTTAAACAAGTTAGTGGCTTGCAGGCCAATGCTCTAAAGAGCAATATCTGTATTGCTCGTCTCAGACTGCGGGAGAGGGATAAACTAGTAGCAGTGCTTGGGTATAATTTACTTCAGTTGCCTGTGAGGTATTTGGGACTGCTATTATCATCGAGGAGGACTGGAGTGGAGCAATTCCAAGCGCTGATTGAAAGGATTACTGCTCGAATCACCTCATGGACTTCTAGACACTTATCTTATGCAGGGAAAAAGCAGCTTATAGAGGCCACACTTCAGGGAACTACAACATTCGGTAGTCGGGTGTTCTTATGGCCTGCCTCTGTTCTACAACATATAGTCTATTTGTAAAGACTTTCTGTGGGGACTCTCATCGAGCATTGGTGGCATGAGACGATGTATGTTTGCCAAGTCTAAAGGGACTTCAAAATTTGGAGGTATGGAATTTTGCGTCACTGTCGAAGCATATCTTGCATCTACATGTAAATAAAGCTTCATTACGGATAAATCGGATCCATGGGGTTTACCTCAAAAGGTCTGGTATGTGGGAAGAGCAGGAGTGGAGGGAATCATCGTGGATATGGAAGAGGTTACTGGAAGTTAGGGATAAGATGGTTGAGGCCATGGTACTACAGGGAACACAAGTGATATGGAGAACGGGTAGGACAGGTTTCAGCACCAAAAATGCATATTTTACCATCTTACCCGATAAACCTTCATGTCCTTGGATGCGAATCATTTGGAATAAAGCTGTTATCCCTAGACATAGTATGATTCTTTGGCTTGTTATGAAAAATAGACTGCATACTAAAGCTAGACTAGCTGAATGGGTGAATGGGGAGTCTTGGATGATGATAGGTGCTCGATGTGTAATAGTTTTCCTGAGACAAGGGAGCATCTCTTCTTCTCTTATGTTTTTTTCTCAGGAGGTTAGGGGAATTCTATTCAAGCACATGCAACGTGTCCAGACATTGCATGGGAGGAGTTGGTTGAATGGTTTTTGAAGTGTGCAGGAGCGAGGAATAGGATTGCCCAGTATCGAAAAGCAATGTTTGCTTCATTGGTCTACCATATTTGGATAAATAGGAACATGAAGATTTTTCGTGCCGAAGGTCGATCTCCTGAGTAAGTCGCAAGAACTGCCATGACTACTGTGTTGATGAGAAATGGTGCTCCACTTGAATGGCCTGTGTATGTGTTTAGATGATTATGAAGGGGTTTAGCTTTGTTAGTAGTTAACTTATGTAAATGAATGAGTATGATTGGCTTGTATAAGCTAGATGCTTGGGGAAGAGTACAGAGGGTGGGCAAACCTAGCTGTGATTCTCTCTTGTTTCCTGCATTTGGCTTAGGCCGTCGCGTAGGCTTAGGGAGATCATGGCGATGGTTTTTGCTCTACTCTTCTGCTTAGGGAAGATGTAAAGGAACTAATATGTTCCTTGTTGCGTTTAGTATCAATAAAACCTTTACCCGCATTCAAAAAAAGAAAAAAAAAAAAGAAAAAAAAAAAAAGGATATGAGGCATTGTCAGGGAGTTGTTAAAATCATTCCCACAAAACCCTCAAACTTGCAGCCTAGTGAAATAACTGAAATATATGCACAAGTGTTACCTGGAGAATGGAAACTTGGATGTATAGAACTGCCGGATTCACATGTCTATCTTCCAACAAGGGAGGCCATGGGTCCCAGTTGGTAACAATTGAAGACGGTGAATGAGTGACTCGTGGTTTGATTGCACTGAATGCATCTAAACAAAAACCAGCTAATAAAGGCGAAGCTGGAGATAGAAACTGTTCCAAGACAAGATCATTGTCCATCAATCTTTCCGCCTCAATTGGCACCTGAATAAAAGAGAATCATTAGCTATTGCATCTTGTATGCAGCTTTTCTCTGCAAACCTATTGAAAGAATACAGTTCAAGGAGAGAAACGCCACAAGCACCTTAAACCTGTTCATCTTTGGTGGCCGTTCCAGCCAGCTTTTTAACTTAAGATAGTCAGGCCCCTCCGAGGAAGTGAGGCCAATCTCTCCCTTGAGAAGAGTTCCAACCACAAGGATTCGTCTGGCATGAAGACATGGGCCTCTGCTATCTGCTCCCCCAGAAGAGGCTCGTCGGTTGGGTTGTGAAAAAGGGTTTTCATCAAGGGACAAAAGATTAAAATCTGTCCCAAAGTTGACTGAAGATGAACCTATATGTGGAAGCCGTAGTGTTAACCAAATCACGCGACATCGCACTGAATTCCGGAAGGAAATTTTCACATGGCGGGGAACGTTATTGCCGTCAGACTTTGCTGGTCTATTGAGTTCGGAAGATGTCAAAATAGATTGAGTATCCCATTTTCCGACACAGGACCTCTCTTCCTTGCTGATTTTATTGCTGGCCCAGACTTGCACCTGTGGATAAATAAAGGGATGATCGCTTATTAAAAAGTAGTCTAACTCCAAGGCCGCCATTCATGGGCTAAAACATCATGGACTTCATACAGAATGTAAACCAGATTGCAAGTCAAGAAACTCCAAAACTAGATTCAGAAGACTCTGACAGAATAGAAAAATTACACACATCCTGCCCTAAGCAAAGAGAAATCAACAGCCAACAACAAAAACCATATTAAGAATTTGCTAGGACAGTTTTGCACAAACTTGTGGCCTACCAAGGAGCTTCTTATACCATGGAGTTCAGGAAAATAATGCGATGAATAATGCAGACCTACCGTAGGAGCATCGACATCTGAATAGCTAGAAGGGCTAACTAAGATCACCCCAGAGACATCAGAAAGATTGCTCAACACTATGGCAAATTCGACAGCATCACAACTAGAAGGAGCTCTCCAGTATGAGTGTTGTGGTCCTGAATCCAGCGGAGCAAGCAAAGATAGTGGATGAGCAGCACCTGCTGCAGTTTCCACCTGAGACAGTAGCATTCAAATTTAAAAGGATGAACTTATCTCCTAGTCAAACTGAAAATTGAAGGCAGATCAATTCCAAGATTAGACGATTGCCTCAGGAAAAAATCATGTGCATGCTTGTGAGGTAGACTATTTCCATAGCCACAAATACAAATCCATGTCCAGCATTAACAACACTGTTGCAGAAGAGAAATTGCATCTAGAAAACGTAGCAGCTAACTAGAAAAGTAAACATAAGATCTGTCGAAATCACCACTTCGTTATCACATTTGCTGCAAGCACGAAAACAAGAAATATGAAAATTACCAAATTTCAATAAGTAAATATGCATGCCAGAATATCTAACTTCAGTTCCACAAGGGTTACAAAAGCCATATTTTAAATCAGAACAGCCAAGGAAAGATGAATATGAGTCATTGTTCAAGTGCGAGCTACTCATAGAAGCTGAGAAAATTGAAATGTACAGTGGATGGCATACAAGTAAATATCATAACAAAACAGATTTACCGAGTGCAAAAAGCTCGCATAGGGGAACTCAGCTAATGATTCTTGACCGTTAAGAAACTGGCTCGACAATTTATCAGTTCTTGAACGATCAGAGAATTTACTTCTTCCAGCCAAACTACCATCCAAAGAGAACCCAACGGCATGGTCCAAAGCCTTGAGCACAGCAGATGCAACCTGAGCACTTCTTCTAGAGCTAACCAAAACTCTCACATAGTCCAAGCTCAAAGCATAAAGTATTATATCACGACAGCATTGTTTACAAACTACCGCATCTGGTGAAACAGACTGACTTGCACCAAGGTCAGCTTGATTCCCATGGCTTGATCCACCGCGGCCAGATCCATTATCAACACCAGATGATCCTTTAAAATAATTACCTGTTAGGAGAATTGCTCCACTCCCAGCACAGCAAACTCTGCACACTTTTCTTTGACAATCAGAGCAGATAAATGGAGATTCCGATGCTCCTGAAGATCTACTGGAGGAACCACGGAATGACTTCTTTTCTTCAGCACGCACTTCACACATACCACCTAAGCAAGTCTCCTCAATCCCAGCAACATTCCAAAAATCTATAGTGCTGTCATTGCCATTCTCAAGACCATTGGATGCAGTGACCTTATCCTCTGCGGCTGTTTGTCCAAGCATAGCAAGACTATTTGAAACCCCACACAGCCTCGCAATGGAATGATCATCGAGCAACAAATTTGGATTTATAGAAGCCGGATCAATGCCAATTGATAATAAAGCTCTATCACGTTCAGCAGCAGAAAGATTTAAGCGCAAACGTTCAGTCTCAAGCTTCATGGCTTCAATGAAATTTAGCTCGCCTCCCTACATGCATTGAACCTGGTGAATTCCACAGATGACAATGCGAACACATACAAAAAAAATCACAAAAACGTATATTCTTTTGTCACACATGGCAGTGTCAACATTCAGAAATGACTATAAATTATACACTACGAACAACAGACGAGCTCAACTAATATTAAACAGACTTTGTCGCCGATTATAGAGACAATCTCCACGTCTGCGAGGTAAATTATATACATTTTTCTCTCCCATAACTACTTCCGCAAAGACCCTTTGATATTAGGTAAGTTAATCTCATTGTCTCGTTGTTGTCAGCCAATTATTAAGGATAAATCCAGCCCTAGTTCAAAAAAAACAAAGGAGGGGGGGAGGCAATCATCTCATCCACAGCTAATAATATTATATTCTCTGCAAACAGTCACAATCCTTCGAATTGTTAGGTATATAACAACATAATAGAGTAACTTCCTAGTTAACAACTTTGCTCCTCCACACAAATTGAGCTGAACTTACTGAGAGAAAGTTTATATCCTCAGCCTAGAAAGAGGAAACAACCGCTACTGCACTACATGATACTTTAGAAACAACTGAACAACATTTTCAATTTCCATTATGGCCGTGGCAGTAAATGGGTGTATTTAGCCGTTGCTTATCGAATTCCCTGATATGCATAGGCTTTTAAAGACATGTTATCTTAAATTTCATTCTAGTTACTATAAGCTCATTTAGAAAGCCATCAAGATCTCTAAGAAGATGACCGGTCTCTGTATTGAAAAGAAGAGCAGAAGCAAATCTTGAACCACCGACTTGTATTGGAGAGAAGAGTTAATTGTGCCACATCAACAACGAGAACATTTTTAGTAGAGGGCATACCGCTTTTGGTAGTGCAATAAATTTCGCAAACTCAATGTACTCCTTGACGCCACCTGTTGATGACTTTATATCTTGAGATTGAAAGAGTCGATTATCAGTTACAGTAGGGCCTTGATCGACAGCATGATCCAGAAAGGTAAGCAAATCTCCTCCCCCTAACTCAGAATTGTGCACTTCTGCCTGAGGCATAGGATCTGGTTCAATGCTTTCTCCAGTCAACAGGTCCAACCAATTGTTAGAAGTGCCAGCAGATTGTACAGGAGTGGGCACCTTTTTACTGGATATTGAGGAACCAAGATCGCCATTGGCATTCAAATCAATCGAAAAGGGGTTATAGTTGTCATTGACCCCCTTTTCTCTCTGGTGGGGTGATGCATGCGCAGATAATCCAGCAGGAAGGTCATCGGCAGTGAAAACCCCCTTCCAAGGAAGACTTACGCCAAGAACCTCTATCTGCAAGTGAATGTGTCGTAATAGTCCGTGAATGATTCATGTGTTCTACAGATTAAATACAGACCAAGGTTGGAAGAAACAAAAGCAGGAGAAACAGAACACAATCAGCCCGGAAGTTCATAGGAAAAAGAAAAAAAATTGCAACTTGTGAGTATGGAGTACCTCTCCAAGAGTTATTGGAGTTTTCCCAGAAATAGGAGGATAGAATGTTAGCCTAACCACACGAGTAAGGAAGTCCAATTCACCCTCCAGTTCCTCAAAATCATACAACAAAGATGGACGAGAAGCCTCCGAGCTAGCAAGGCGTGCACCTGCTCCAGTCACTGCCATATCTTCAGAACTAACTGGCCCTAATAATGGTATTACAATGTTCGTACCATTTGCACATTGAGGAATAGAGGCCCCCTGTCAGCATTGAACCAAGCCACAAATCATTAAGTGGTGTATTTGGCAATAATCAGAGGTGAAAATAGGCAGAAAACACATGCTTTCATTCCCCAGCTCATTAATGATAGAAAGCATCGATAGATGATGTAAGATGATGCTACGAATTTAATCCGATGAGTTCTTCATATGCATGCATTGGCAAGAAAATGGAGGCATGACAAACAACTTATCACTCAATACTAAACCACAATCTAACAAGGTAGAAAATGAGTAAAGAGAAAACAAACCTCCAGGACAAGTTTAAGTCCATCAAGATCTCTTCCGTATCTCACGTCAACAGTTGAAGGAGATGTCAGATCATCAGAGCCATGGGAAACAGTGAGGAGGAGCTCACAAACATGGCAAGGTTCACTAAGATAGAGAAAAACTTCAACCACATTTGCTTCTTGTGGGCAAACCTAGAAATTCCAAAAAAAGAAAAGAAAAAAAAAGGAAAAGGACAAAAACATAAATAATTTTATGATAAGAGGGAAGTAGAAGGGGATGCAGATATCCAAAAGAAAGTATTCACAATGACAAATTACTAAATTAGGTACCCAAATCAATTCTTTCCTCTTGACACTCAAAAGGTTGAGACCATCACTTGTACTAGGAAATATGTTGGGAACTGGCTTCAGAAAGCAAGCAGGAGGACGGGAGAGTACCTGACACACAATAACAGAAATATTTGCTCATGCAAGTCAAAGAAGAGAACATTTTTAGGAGGAAAAAAATATTGGCTCAATCAGAGATAAAAAATAATCTTACAGCAACGTACATGCAAGGGATAAAGTGGGATGGAAGGAAGATGCTTGAAAAGCCGGATGCCAATAAACATTTCCAACTGCTTTTGGCGGGAGCTATCTACAATTGTGTTTTTGTATCTTCTCTGGAGTGTGATCTTCATGTTCTGAGCAGCAGAAAATTGTTTGAACTTGCCACCTTCCTCAGTAAATATGCTGAGTATCTGGCTATGCATAGCTTTAGAGCCAGTATAAAGAGTCGCATGTATATCTCCAGCAAGTAGAAAAAGACCAGCCAGTTGAGATATTGGAGACAATATTGTAGATCTCTTGAACTCTTCGAAACTCATATCAAATCTCTTCCAAGGTTTATCTGGACAAGGATGGTTCCAGCTTGTTGTTTTAGTGTTATGATCAATGAATAAGGTTCTCCCAGCACCATCAGAGCGTTTCTCCCACCCGGGTGGTAGTGGGGCAATATATCCTCCATAATTGTCTACTGGCTGATAGCCAAATGACATATCACTATCAAGAGATATTCCCAGTCGTCTGCACTGCTCCACAAACACTTGGAGTGATCCAAAATAACTAGCAGCATTTGTCCTGTCCAATGAGTCCGCACAATTGAAACGCAATACTCCATTTTGCCGTGTTCTTAAGAAAAATGCTCCTACATACTCGTCAGTATAGAAGACTTCCCCTCTACAATCAGAGAGCCGCTGGCGTGAAGGCAAATAATCCCCTTCACTAGTACCAATGGATATTGTTGGTGCTTTAAGAAGTCTCCACAGTCCTTCAATTGTCAGCTGCTCACCCCTTAGTTTCACTGTACCATGCCAGTCATAATTTATTAAAACAATCTTAGTATCGGGAAGCTGACCAGATGAACGGACATAATTTAAAGATTCCTCAAAATGCCGAACTAGAATCGATTCTGATTTCCCCTCCCCGTACTTAAGCAAGTTGATGCAATATATAGGAACCAAAGAGTTCCCCTTCTGATTAACACCAGTCGATAATAGACCAAACTTCCGGGCATCATATCTCTTACTCAACCTTTTATAATACTGTGCACTGCCCCTGTAAGGTTCATGCTCTGCAACATATATTTCTGCTTCTGCAGCAGTAATCTTCAGTTCTGCACCCCACCATATGGGTATAGTGCCTCTCCGCCAGATGTATGTGCTAAAAGGGACACTTTGGTCAGTCTTTCGAGGAACCCAGACAACCTGTTCACACTCAACTTCATTTCCTGTTTGGAAAGAAAGCCTTAGGCAGTCGAATTTAAAATTACATTTGGATGATAAATTTCACTAATAGAGCACAGAATTGAGAGCAAACAAAAGAAGTGGGTAAAACAAGCAATGAATGATGTGATGATATGAGCTATGAATTCATTCCAGTGAAGAAGTCGGTGACTTACCCGTGCTAAAACACGAATTCATTCCTCTTGCCAAATATCGAGTACCAGGATGCAATCTACTACGACGGGCAATCAATGCAATGATCCCTTCTTTCTGGCCTAAGCTTCCGAAGCTTCTACATTCTGCAAAACCCTATGATATATCATCAAATTAGCGAAAGCATATAACTCCTCAATAAATGACAATTATTGCCTCATTTCTACACAGTTACTAAAAAAGCTCCTCAATTTCCAGTCGATTAATTTGGCCTCTGAATCCGGCTCCTGTATTAAAGATGTCTTCTGTTTGAGAGTTAATGCTTTATACATCTTCCTCTACAAGGTACGGGCCACAGGGTAGCCTGGACATAAACACATGGATCATGGCCAATATTTACCAAAGTCCCAAACCACATTGTGATCAGTTTCTGTACAACCATATCAATGAGACGATGACACACTATAATGCCAGGCCCTGACATACCAAAAAATACAGTAAACTATAGTTGCAATAAGAATCATTATGAGGATGCCAAGAGCAAAACCTGTAGAAGAATGACACAATGCTGAGGTAGTCCTATGTACTTGAATGGAACTGAGAGCCATCCATTCCAAACAAATTCATCATCGGGTTTGTCCACGGGATCCTGGCTTGGAAACGGCCTTGTAATATCCCTATGCTCACAAAAATAATGCTTCCCATCAATATCAAGTTCTGTTAGTTCTTGCATGTTTTTTACTTCTCCTTTGCCGTGTGGTTGAGGACAATGAAGTGATATTTTGATCCATTTACTCTCAAGCACCGTATAGATGGAACCTCCACCTGGCAGATCAGGAATGCTCCTAGACAGCTTTGTTGCAACGAGAAGCAACCCAACACTTCCAAGGGCAGCATAACCTAAGATTGCCTTGGCATAAGTAATGCTCTTCCACATCAACCTTGAGCCATTTGTGATGAAATCCAAAGCCTCACGTTCAGAGTTAAACACATCTTCACCTAGCCTTCCTTTGTAGCGCAACACTCCAGTAGTAGGATCGACATAGATCACTTGGGTATCACTTCTAGATGACAAACTGACAACAATATGTACTTCCCCAGAATCCAATGTAACAACCACAACAGAAGTATCCCTTGAATCAACGACTGAAACAAAAGATTTCATGAGGCAAGAAGAACAATACTGAAAAAGGATATACATCAAGAAATGAAGGGGACACGTAGCAGCAGAAATGGCGCCAAATAGACAATCATGAACTGGGTCTAGAATCCATCTAAAAAAGGTTAAATCTTGACTTGAAGCAGTGGAAGAAATTATCCACAACTAGCTCCATCTGAGAGGCATAGAGCACTAAAGGGAGGTTCTCAAAGAGAGAATTTGAATGTCTTGATTATAGAAACATGAAAGCATTCGCTTTCCACAGGCGGAAAATTTAGGATCATAAACGCAGCTTTGTCTCAGGCAGTAACTGCAAATATTTGTCTCGTCTCCTTATGAGTTATGATCATCACTATTCTACGGTATGAAGTTAACAGTGGAAATGCAATATTTCTCTAAGAACCCTATTCTATAAGAGGCTACCCATGAGATTAAGCACCACAGTTTCATACGAATACCACCTTTTGTGCTTGAGATGTAAGACTGTATGCATATTTTCTATACAAGAGTAACAAGACAGCGCTCTAAACGACCGTCAATGGCACCACGTAAGTTGAGTTTTCAGTTCAGAGATTAAAGAAAACGCACATATCTCGAAAAGAACATAGCTCACACATAAAAATGTCGAAACGTACAAAACAAAAGCAATCTACAAATCCTAAGCACACACACATACAATCCAGCTGCAGAAAAAAGGGTGCTACAAGATGTTCAAGCTCACCAGGTGATTCCATGCGTCCCGAAACCGAATCGAATAACCTTCGACCAATCACACGAACTAACTAACCCAACAGCACAAAACTGCTCAATCCATCAAAACAGCACGACCTGGATAACATATTTAGCAACAAGACTTCAGCTTCGATGGCACCAATCTCACAATCATATCGTTAAAGCAACAGATCAGAAACTTTTTTATTCAACTAAACCCTAATTTGTTTTTTCTCAATCAATCGTGTGAAATCAGATGATTGGGATTGCAGATCGCGAGTGAAGGGGAAGCGGCTCGAGGATTGGGAGGGGAAAACAATGGTGAATTTGAATGAGATCGAGTGATTGTGATCGGAGAGCAATTAGGGTTAGGAGATGATCGAATTGGGGATCGACACAGTGGTCGAATTGGTGTGTGAGGAGATCAGGTGAGGGAAAAGGAGGTGTGAGATTGATGAGATGAGAAGGGTTGTGTTTGATTGAGGAGAAGAATATTGAGGTTTTTTTACATGGAATTACAAGTCAATCAGATTGGGCTAACAAAGTCGGATCAGATTATAAGTCGATGAAAGTATGTTGTAGGAATAATACTTCTTGGCAAAGGACTTCCATAAAGATTATAACAATATATAATAATTATAATATTTAGAATAAGTTGAAAGTATTTAGATAGTCAAATCTATAATATAACAATTCATCACCAAATATACAATGCAATACATATCCTTTTGTGATTGTTATATTATGTCTTTTGTTATTTTGCTATATACAATGTTAAATTTGACAACAAAAATGCTTGAAACTATGTAATAATAACTCTACAAATACGGGACAAACACAAAAATTAAAAAAAGACTAACCCAATAAAAAGATGTGGTATTTTTTTTACCTTTCTTTTGGACGATCATGCCAAAATATTACACAATCCCATTGAAATAACGTTGGTAAAATTTAACAATTTGACACTAATTCATAAGCCAAATATAACTATAGCTAGACCAACATAGCAATCCTTATTGGTTTTGTTCTTCACATGAAGTGTTGTTTTTTGATATTGGATGATATATTTCAAAAAATTTATTGGGTCAGGATAATAGCATGTAAATTCAACTATCTTTGATGTTTCATAATAAATTTAAAAAAAAAACATTGGTTAGTCTTCTCGTGAACGATTCGTAGTTAAAAAACTTTTTTCGTATACGTGACCAAACGATACCGTTAATTTGGGACGAAGATAATATTAATTGGAAGTACCTAGGACCTTAACAATATGCATGAACAAGGTTGTCATACCAAGATATAACAGTTGGAGAGTATAAGTCACTGTGATTTTTTTTCTTTACTTATTGATATTTTATATTTTTTGTAAGAGTCACTATGATTGTGTAGTACATACTATTAGACAAATTTGATAGTTAACCCTCCAATTCTGCATGTCAGATTAAGCATGAATTGGTTCAAGGTGTGCGTCGTCCAACTAGGTAGTGAATGCACATAAGATAGTACTTACGTATGAAGTAATTTCTCAGTCATACTTGGTTAATTTATCTACAATTCAATGTTCTCCATAAAATAACAACCCAACTGAACATGTTGGTTCTCTATGTCCCCTTGAGAACTCATACAAACTTTGATACTATATGATATAGGAAACATCAGCTCATTCAGCAGTTCACTCCCTCATGGCAACGCAGGGCGCCAGCTGATCTTGTTAAGGATCTTAGAGCTCGAGCATCAGCAACTTCGAACTCTTGCTCCTTGGTGTAGCCGGGTTTTATGACGGCTTGGCCTTCACTTGATCTGAACAACGCTCCGTTTTCAAAATAGTCCCTCACTGATTGGAAGTTCCATGATTTCTTCTCCATTTCATCGACGATGTAGTCCAATCTCGACGTGATCTGCAAATGGTTCGAGTATGTAAGTATATAGGAAGTGAATGGACAGTATTTCAAAATTCATTTGTTTGGAAATTTATGCTGCAAAGCAATCAACAGACATAGTTACGAAAAACTGTATGATAGACACCTAGAAGATCGCTCGACATTCAAATTACTTGGGTTTTGTGGTGGCTGATTCGAAGCACACTTTCCAGCCTCTATTAGCAGAACAATTGAAGTAGGGTTCATGATAATCTACCTCCTTCTTCCCACCAGTCGGCGCAACGAATAGGTTAGCTTCGCTCTTTATACTTGGGTTCATGCTTCCTCCAATGGCATAATGCTCCCACCCTTGGTACAGATTGTTGACAACATGAGCGTATCCCCAGCGAACCCTGTAATGTGATCAAATTTCCCATCATTTACGTAATTCGAGCAAAGGCTCTATAAAGAAACTGCATGTGACCTGAGTGCTAAACTCATAGGCAAGTCTAGCAAAAAATTATAGGCTGTACATATAATTACCTAGGCATCCGCTGGTTGCAGTTCGGTCCAAAATGGTTAAAAACGACCGTGACCTTCATATTCTTGTCGTCGTAAAAATCATCAGCATGGCCTAAAAGCATGACCTTGTCATGATCTCGGAACCAGTTGTTGGAGATGGTGATGTTGGTAGAGCCAAGAGTGACATCAATGAGGCCGTCCTCGCATTTGTAGAGCGTGTTGTGATCAATCCAAACCTTAGTCGATGCAACAATCCTAATGGCATCGCCATCCGTGGCACCTAGGCGCATCAGCTTGGACCCTGGACCCATCACATCTCCTGCTGTTTGGGGTCGGCAATGATGGAAACGAAGTCCGTGGATGATCACATTCGTCACCTGGAGTTTCATAGTCACAAGAAACATATAGACCAAAAATCGTATCGTATAATGTATGAATAGATGAGGTCACGAGAAATTATGTACCCTGTCAAGCATGAAACATCCACCTCTTGCAATGTGAATACTAGCGCCTCGGCCATCAATGGTGGTGAAGCTTCCTACAAGAAGCGGTTTCTCAAGCTTGATGTTCATGTCACGCTTGAACGTGATCCATATCTTTCCGCTCAATCGGGTGACACCATATCTTAGCGTCCCGGGCTTTGGATCAACGGCATCATCACTAGGGTCCGTAACAACATAGAATGAGACCTCATTGCCTATATTGTTCTTCATCTTTCCTGCGAAACCAACCGAGCACATGGCAAGCTGCTGCCTTTGGTTGCTCCAATTCGGGTTTCCCCTCAAACAAAGATCTATGGGATTGACTTGCATTAGAGGACGGACCGATGCCTTGGCGAAGCTACTTGGAGCCACAAAGGCAAGGAGAATGATGACGATGACCGGGATTGAGATCGAGCGCCATGAATCTCTGAAAAACACCATTAGTTATTAGTTGAACTAAGGAGAATTTGTGTTTTGTTATTGCAGTTTTGTGTGCTTGAACGCGACTATATATAAATGGGAGGATCTTAATGATCGTGACGAGCTTCGGTAAGGTTTGATGGTTGCGATTGATGCCAAGTTGCTCAACGCCTATAATTAGAACGGTGAAGCTAATATATTAGTCATGTTTCGATGGAAGAATCTAGCTGTAGTATCATGAGACACAAGAAAATGACGAGGACAAACATGACGAATTAGGAAACTTGTTATCTAAATCAAGATTCGACAACCTTGTTGTTCCACTGAGGCGCCCTGAGGTTTTTCTTAGTCATCATTTGCATGTTTAAACTCTTATTCTAGTCTAACTCTGTAATCTTGTGTCTGTTTTTTGGTGTCTCATTGGGTCATTAATAGAACATCCTTATTTTCCAAATGAGAGGGTGTGACAGCATGACAATGGAAATGAATTGTTCAATAACATTAGGCATATCCACAGTATGATCTCTGTGTTCTCGGGTTGGTTTGACCCAGGATATGATTGCAAGACGCTTACAGACATCTCAATATAACACTTTCTTATTGATAAAAAAGATGGTAACATTATTCTACATCGTCGCTGAGCAAGTCACACTATAAACGGTCATTTACAAAGCTGTACAAGACGCTCCTGATTCCCTCTTGAACAGTGTAGAGGGAAGATCATTGTTTCAGAAGAGGAAGACTAACCTTTCTTATGATAGAAATAAACAAATGAAGCGATTGAGTTCGTCGAGGGGCTTCTCGGTTCTCACGAGATGCTCATTGTACGTATTTGTAGTCAGTATTGGTCATCAACCTCTGACGGCCTATCGAAAGTTTGTTGCGTGCTCTTCAAGTTCTCCTTATTCCAACAGGGGTCAGCAGCGGGGAGGTGATACTCATCAGGTCTCAATGCCAAGTCGAAATCAGGAAGTGTGGGAGCACTCTCTATTATCCTGTGAATGTAGCAGAGGTCAATATATAATTCCAACTGCCTAAAAAAGGGCACAGGTACAACCGTTGCTTAAAAACTTCCCCCGCAAACAGCCACATCTTCAAGAGGTCCAAAGCTACTACCAAGCAAGACACTTGAAAAATGAACTTTAAAATTCAAAGACACTCACGATTCATGAGAGCGCAAGTCCCGGTTGACTTGTACTTTGTTAAAAATATCTTTCGGAATTTTCTCATAGAGATACTTCATTGTCCCCCATGCAGGCAGGTTCCTGAACAAATTTAAAGATGCTATAGAGAAAGAACATTGTCATGAATAAGAGTTATTCACATTTCACACAAGCTGAAAAGCTTACTTTGATAGCGGACGAGTAGCATGGAAAGCCTCTGATGCCTTCTTGCTTTGCTCGAGATACTCACCTGCTGCTTGCAATGCAGCTGCAGCCATCTTATGGTTTTGCTCGGTGCTTGTTTCGTCGAGAATTAAACCATGGTAATAATATGCCGCAGCCTGAACATAAAAAAAAAAAAAAAGGATCATGAACAGAAAGAAAAAGGGACATATATGTCGAAAAGAATCATGGATATGGTTCATATGCTTAAAACCTATTGATATTGGAAGACCATAAATAAAATTCCAGAGAAAATTTTCATAACATGGCGAAACATGGATGTAATGTATATACCAAATTAGATGTCATGTCACTAAGGAAAAAATAAAAGCCAAGATCATTTCGGGAAAAAAAAGGCATACAGGATGTCAGCATAAATGGCATCGACTTCACTTATCAAAATAAATGCACAATAGTGATTAGTGACAATACCTTTGCTTCAAGATATCTCCACTTGATGAAAAGCTGGTGCTTCTTGCCCCAACCATTGCCCATATGAAGATTTGATATGTTATCTAGAGCCTGCATTGAGATGCAAGTAAACCAACTTAAGAAACAGTAACAAATGACAGAATCACAGCCGGACTACTTCCTGCAGGAGGAAGTCTAAAGGCACGGTGAGATCAAAGCTATGCTCCGCGTTGATCACAAACTTAGACCTAAGCAACAAAGTGTTTCATAAAACTCAATGGGAGCTAGTACTCCACCTGTTGCCAATATTTCACCATCTCGCATGCAAGCCTCCTCTTCACTGCGAGTGTGGCTTTAGTACTATCAATTGCCAATCCAAGTTGAACATCAACAATCTAAATCAACGAGAGGAACCAGGATTCAGAATAAAGAATATTAATACTAAGAGCAGCGATAAAGGGACAAACATTTAGGATAGTCTTTTTTTGAAAGTGAAGATCTTCCAAGGATCATTAATATGCAAACCAGGTACTGTATTTATTTGGAACATAAGGATATGGAATGGCCAAAATGGAAAAAAATATAGATGATATGAAAGTTAGGCTACTCAAGAAAATATTCTGAATCAAATATAAAGATCCTAACGTAGCAAGAAAATACCCTGACAAGAATTTGGAGAAAGCGTGAAAATCAGGCACGTACCTGGCCCAGAGCCTGCAAGCAAAGAGCTCGAAGAACTCCTGCAGCGAGGTCTACTGGTAAATTCCTTCTACAATTAGGAATATGAATAAGCATAGTAACATCAGAATGTCAAATACATGCAACAGTAGAAATATAAATGGAAATTCCATAGGTACCAAACCTGTTTTCAGGAGACAGCTGGGGGATTACATGTTGGACAGCAAAGTCAAGGTACCCGGCAGCCTTCAGGAAAACATCAACAGAAGCTCGTCTACTTTCTGTAGAATAGAGTGAAAAAATATTCACACCATGAAAAGATAATTCCAGGTATCCATTACAAGCATACGGAATTTACCATCTGAAATTTTTGGCTGGTGCATTTTAGGAAGGAGCAGACGGTTGGCTTTAGATAATGACAATAAGGCCATCAAGTGTATGATTGACAACACCTCATACCAAGCACTGAACATGCATGTCTCCTGGAAGATGACAAATGAATTACCGCAAACTATACTAAAACTATATCTGGAGAATTAAAAAAAGAATAAGAGAAGACTATGCTCACTTCTAAATCATCCTCTTGATTCACCCAAACAAACTGTACCATTTGCTGCAATGGATTGCCTGAAATGCAAAGACAGATGTCAGACACCTTTTTGTATAAGATTCAACAGTAATTGTGAGCTAATAAGCAAGGCAATGTTTACCATCTTTAACTAAGCCTAGAAGAACTGGCAAATAATCTTCAAGAGCTTGTTGAAGGTCAGCCAAAGTTGAACCACCTATACAAAAGAAATCGAAATAAATCATAAGTCCAATATGCAACCAAGCGGTAAACCAACCGAGGAATCACATTTGGCAACTTTGAGATCAGCTAACCATATTGTGTGGCAGATTTCTTCCTTGATCTGGCAAAAGATGGTGCTTCTTGATCAACCATGACAACAATCCTAGTTCGAAGTGCTGTCAGGCGTTCTACTAAATCTTTTGACAACTGATCACCAAGTGACTCAGAGAAGTCTAGAGGTTCGGGAATCCGCAGTCCGGGTACAAACACAGAAATTTCCCCTATATTGCTTGGCAGTCTCCGACTTCCACCAGGTTCTTTCGCCGTTGAAGCGACACAGCCCATTTCGCAGAATTAATAAATCCTCTGCTCAAGCAATCCAGTTTCCCTCTGTAAAAAGACCGCACTTAGAAAGCATCCTGAACAAAATGTGAAAGAAAATTAGGAAAGACAATCCATACTTGTACCCATAAATGCCCTGTAATGAATGAAGAAAACTTGATTCAACCACCAGGGAGCAGACGAGAAGGTCTACTTATATGACTTCTGTTAATATAGTATAGTTACGAGCTGAAAAAGGTTAAATGGAAGGGAGTTGTTGATCAAATGAGGAAAAACAGTCTAAAAGCAATATCAAAGGCCAACGCCTAAAAACCTCCAAACGTCACAAAACATGGTAGGAACTATTTATCCACCTCATCTGATACTCCAAAAAGGTAACAGCAGAAACCATGAGATAGAAACATGAAGAACGGAACCGATTCACGTTCACCTTCCTCATCCCCATCCCTGACAAAAAACCCAACATCGCATCTAGAAACAGAATCTGCAGAGGAAAGACTAAAGAGACCAAACTTGAAACCAAAACTTCTGATTATATAGCGGATAAGCTCAGCTTTACCATACACTATCCAGGAAACGTCAAATGTATACGTAAAATATTGAAAAAGAATACAAAGAACAAGGAGTACTGATGTAAGAGATCACATGTAAAATATAAATTCCTTCGGCACCTCCCCACTCTCATCTTTTGTCTTCCCCTTTTTTCCATACAATCTCAACACCGAAAGATCTTCAACAGCAAATCGTACTTCAAAACAAAAACAAAAACACAAAAACCAACACCCCAAAAAAAAAAACACCGCCCCATCTCCATTGATGTCAGCTTACACAGCCCATAAACACAAGTCCATGTACAACAGAATCAATTCATCTCCAAAATTATCATCACTTCCATTTCTAATTTTTTGTTTCCATTTTGCTCGCCACAAAATCAAAACACGTACAACTAATATTCACTACATTTTGAACAGTGATACCAAACAGCTCGAGAATCACAGGTAGTCAACAAAGCAGCACAAACCACACCATGTTTCCATTTCCAATATCAATTTCACTACACTCAATCTGATCATGTTCAACCATTCATCTCATCCGCCAATAAACCCAAAAAAAACCTCGAAAAAACAAGAAAAAAAAATCAAATTCAAACTTAACAACATAAATTCAAGTCCCATCAAAGAACAAATCTAAGAAAATCACCTCAAATTAAATGAAACACGAGGGAATCAGGAGCGTCAATGAGGGCAAAAATCGAAACCCTAGAAAAAATTTGGGGGATTTTGGAGAGGCGCGGAGGGTTGACGAAATGCTACGCCACTGTTCCCTGCTTTGAAGGCAACTCAGAGATGAGATCACATGATTTGAATTGAATTGATTAGTTTAAATTTAATTGATTAATTTAAGTGTATGGTTAATATTGATTAGAGTTGAATTGGCGCCTAATCAGGAAGTTTGCTTTTTGGGGTTTACTTTGAGAACCGGCAAGTGTCTCTTCTCGTCACGCAAACGGCACGGCGTGAGTCATGGTGCTGTTGATGGTTTGGCTCCAATTATTGAAGTGATACTCGCTCTCTGTTCCATATATATAATTAAAACGATTAAATATTATTATTTTATTCAAAATAATCTTAAAATATTAAAATAATTTAATTTTATCTATTATAATCCTGTGTTAATAAAATTTAAAAAAATATATTATTCAATATCAAAAATAACACATGAAAATATATAATGAATAATATGATTATTGCGTAACGTTTCGACCGTTTTGGGACGGAGGAGTATAATACTTCCTCTTAAGGTTTAAAAGGAGTGACATCATTACCCATGATGCGTGAAGAAGATGCTCGACCCTTATTAGTCTTCATTGCACTCGATTTACGATTCCTAATCTCCGTCTTTGATTAAAATTAAGCCTCGGACGAAGTTCCTCAAAAACACCATTTTAACCTTAAACAACAAGTCGTAAAAACTTAATTTCAAGACTAAATCTCTTAAAACCAAGGTTTGAAACACGCTTCTCTCATGCGAGTAGATGAATGCAGAAGGTTATATAGCAGAAACGAAAACTTGGGACTTAAGGTTTTCGACATTGATTTTCTGATTCAATGTGATTTGATGTGTTTTTTGAATGATTGGAAGAGTAATCTATACGAGTTGATGTTGTGGAAGATACATGCGGGAGATTTTTAGTGATTGGGATCAAGTTTTAAAAATTTATATGAGAGTAAATCGAATTTGAAGATATTGTGGATGAAAAATACGATTACGATTGTTTACAATCAGATTTTACCTTGGTCATGATCATGACAAGGGTTCGTCACCCGTGACCATATCAAAAATCAAAATAGAGTTTCTATACTACTCGTCACGATCGTGACTGACCCTGTCGTGATCGCAATCAAATTAAAACAACTTCTAGAATTGCTGAGCACGATTGTCACGGTAGTGACAAGGTTAAGGTATGGTCATGACAACTCAGAAAATCATTTTGAGTTCTTTTTCGTCTAAAATCAAACCGTTATGCTTCAAACTCAATTTCAACACTTTCTGAACATCATTTGGCATATGTTCAAAGTGTTTTCAAGAGCAAATCATGTTTAAAGATGTTTTTAGGCTTAATTGAACAATAAGAAACATGAATATCAAAAACTTGAAAATGAAAACCACGAATTGGCTTGGGTTGCCTCTCAAAATGGACACTTGTTTAACGTCGTTGATTCAACAACGTTAAAGCTTATTGTTACTCCGTAACTTGCTTAACCACTTCTATGGGGATTTCATCCATCCACAAAGAATTCCATGGTTCATAGAATAGCTTGAGCTGATGTCCATTGGCTTTGAAAATTTTCTCCGTACTTGGACTTTCAATCTCCACTGCTCTATAGTTATAGACTTTTCTCACAATGAATGATCCATCCCATCTTGATCTGAGCTTGTTAGGAAACAACTTCAAACGTGAGTTATAAAAGAGTATCTTATCGCCCACATTGAAGTACTTCCCTTTGAATATTAGCACCATGCATCTTATTAGATTTTTCTTTGTAAATCATTATATTTTTATAAGCATCATTTCGCAACTCATATAATTAAGAAAATTGAAGTTGTCTCTTTTTCGCATTTTCGTGATAATTCATATTCATTTGCATCATATCCCTATATGCTCCATACTCAATTTTAAGAGGCAAATTACATGCTTCTAAACGACGCGCAACATCCTTATTGGCATTTTGTACAGAGTGGATAAGCCTAAAGAGTGTCGTTCAGCTTTTCACACGAGTCTTTTCTCTTGGGCTTGCCTATTGTCTTAAGAATAGTTTTGATTTCTTTATTGGAAACCTCGGCTTGACCACTTGTTTGTGGATGATATGCCGTTGAAACTTTGTGTTGCACATGATACTTCTTCACAAGGGTTTTAAAAAGTCTGTTGTAAAAGTGTGTTCCTCGATCGCTAATGATAATTTTAGATGCACCAAATCTATTTAAAGTATTATGTTTTCAGAAAAAAAAAATGGTACAAACAAAAAGATGCAAAGAAAATAAGATATAATACTTAAATTGAAACACACAGAATATAGATTCAAACAACCCGTCCTGTGATTTAACAAATCAGTTTCATCCATGTCTAAGTTTCATACAAAAGGAAACATCTACATCAATATCAGCCAGTCTACATTTCAACAAAACAGTTTCAACATCAACTCCAAAAACAAGACCCAAGCAATACAAGATTACGTCTCACACATTATTTAAAAAACATTTCAACTTTCAATTCGAGCACGAAGAAATTTCAGTCCTGCGATTTGTCTTCCCAAACACAATGCTCGCCATGCAAGAATTCAAACAAGATCTCTGCCCTCTTCAAACCGCTCTTGAACATATCCACAATTGTCTTACAAAATATTCGACCCACATACATATAGAGACACCACAATCCACACCTTATTCTCGAACATACCCACAATTGTCGACCCTTTCTTTGCCTTGCTCATTCCCTCTCTTTTCGTTTCATTTTTGTCGTCTTGAAACTCGACTCATTATGGTTGTGTGAGGATTGGTTGGGTTCTGAAGATGGAAAAAACGAATGGAGATGAAGAGGACGACGAGATGCGATGGAGATGGATGGAGGTTGGAGTCTGGAACAAGGAGGAAGAGGAGGAGAGAGTGGGAGAGTGGCCATCAAACACGAAGAGAAAGTTGCTAGACACCTATTATATAATGTAATAGTCGTAACAGTATGTTCCACAAATAAAAGTTGCAAACCCACCACAACAACAACAATGCTTCCAAAGTATATAAGATCCTTAAGTTGTAACCCATCAAACAAAAAACTCATATCCCTGACATTTGACTCTCTAAAACAAACAGTCAACATAATGTTCCAAACAACCATATTTCTCTCAGCTACTTCATCGAACACCTTCCGTGTATCCCCTAAACACCCGCATTCCCACACATGCTCACCATCATCATCCCAATAAACAAATGCACACCAAACACAGGATTCAGAACCTGATAATGTGTCGGAATCCTATCCCCCAACGCCCTCGGGTTTGCGATCGCCTTCAAATTAGAACCTAAATGGCTTAGTGACCAACATTTATTTCAAGAATGTCCAGAATCCCTTCCCCCCATCCCTTATGATGATCGCCACATATGATGATCGAACTAATCCCTCCAATCCAACACCTTCTCAGTCCATTCACCCTCCCCGTTACTTTCCTTAACCAACATCCTCGTCTCATACCCCTCTGTCGCTGCCCTTTCCTCCTCACACTTATACCTCAGCTTCTCCTCCACCTCGATGCCCTTGAACCACTCCCTACACATTCGCCTCTCCATCAATTGCACCAAAACCCCGAGGTCCGTCTTGAAACGCGCCCCATTCGACGCAAGATCGACGATGGAGGACAGGAGATTGGGGAAAGGGAGAGGGAGATAATGTGAACATGATGTGTATATAAAATAAAATTGTTGAAGATGAAGAGAGAACAAGATACAGAGGAGTGGGCGTGACATGACGTAGAGATGATAGATATAAAAATGAAGTTGATTTTGGGAAAGGGAAAGAGATGATGACGTATAAAATTTTTATCATGAGTTGTTTGGGTTAAGAGGATAGTATTAAACAATGTGAAAATTAAATTTAATTTGGAGAGTGATGCGTATAAAAAAATAAAACTAAAAGTATAGTGCTTTTTTTATACTCATGGAAGAATTTCTAAAGATAAGTTTGGTTGGGTTGAACGAGGATGCTTAAAGATATTTATGTCTGATAATCATAAAAAGTGACTGATTGTGGAAGTAAAAAAAACTCCTTAGTGTTAGGTAAATAACAATTTAAAGTTAAAACTAAATTTTTTTCAGTGTTTGGTAAATTAAGTGCTTATTAATGTCACAGTTGGAAGAGATGTTGGGAAAAAATGATTGTTTTTTATATGCTGAAAAAAAGTGATAATTATTTTTCAAAAAAAAAATTATCTGTAACTGAAGATGGGGGAATGTGTAAATTTAAGAGAGAAAATAATCCGTCAAATAAATAACTTGGAATAACTTATCTTATTCAAAATTTAAACTTCTAAAAGGTGTGCTAAAATTGATTGACAAAAACCTCTCTAAAATATAATATATATATATATATATATATATATATATATATA